>LAPY01004348.1:31067-41674 GCA_000970635.1 Eragrostis tef | reverse complement strand
TGGGGGGGTGGGGGGGGGGTGGGGTTCGGTGGTTTCTCAGAAATGGGGGTAGAAGCTTCTAGATGCTGGAGCCGCATTCTCCAAGCGGAGCATGCCCCCGTTCCGGATCCTGGCACGCGCGTGTCGATTCAAAGTTTCGAGCAGCATCCCAATGTTGAGGGGATTGTTTTGATAAGATTACAGGAAAATTCTACTAGGGTTGGCGTTTCTTCCCTGTACAAAATTTTTGCGGAACGCTTGGTTTGTGGCAAGCTAGTTTTCCTTCGATTTTTCTGAAAAAAGGGGTAGAAGCTTCTGGATGGTCAAGCAGAGCATGCTCCTGCTTTGGATCCTATCACGCGTGTGGCAGTTTAGAACAGCATCTCAATTTCGAGTGATTTTGATCGATGATGAACGCGATAATAAATTTTTTGGGATCGTTTGGTTTGGGGAAACTGCATTCTCTTTCCCTTCAATTGTAAACTACCGAGGTTCAGTATTGTCGTTTCCAGGTTAGGATTTCTTGTCTGATTGATGCCCTGGTGTGGCTTGATTATATCTTACATGTGCTGTGTGCATCTTTAACTACGATTTGATGATGATGATGATTTGGTGAAAATGAACTGTACAGTGTTCAGCTGTCCCCATTAGAGTCATGACACCATGATGTTTCATTGGCTCCTGCCTCAGGATGTTGAGTTTCCACCGGGGTTTGAAGCCGCAGAACCTGCTGATAGACCGGCGTAACAACGTGTTGAAGCTCGTTGAATTTGGATTGGCAAGGGCGTTCGGCATTCCTGTTAGGACATTTACTCATGAGGTATGTTTCGCAATCTGGTAAACGTGTGTAAGGAGCCTGATACCGGCATGCCATGTTTACATTTGGAAAAAGGAATGTCGTTACATTCAATGAATCCGATAGAATGCTATCATTTGCCTCCTTTGTCATGCAGCATTTGGAAACTATTCTGTTCATCAAAAAAGTGTGCACACTTTTCTTCATGGCGCACCCGACTCGCTTGCGCATTACGTTTGTTCTTACACATAATAAACAATAGCTTGTTTTCAAACTATCAGTATTGACTGTTTTGTTTTGTTAGCGCCTCGTGTTCTTCAATACGTCTTGAGATCATTTATTTTGTTGTATACAAACAACAGGGCAAGTATAGTAAAAATGGAGAAAGAAAATAAACACCTGCATATAAATTGGCTTTTATGTAAAATTGAAAAAAATATTGAATAGGAAAGAGCCTGAACAACCACCGCATTTCCATCTGCGGGGTAGGAACTCCTTTTACTAGAAACTGGAACCTTCTTTTGGTGTGCTCTTTGCCTTGAGCCAAACATCACTGGGGCTGTCATTTGTGGCTGGATTGCTGCTTGATTTTAACCTTCAGTTCCCTTCCCATTTGAGCTTGTTTTCATTTGAATGGAACTGAATTACTGTTTAACAGGTGGCGACCTTGTGGTACAGAGCACCTGAAATTCTTCTTGGTGCTAGGCATTATTCTACCCCTGTTGATATATGGTCAGTTGGTTGCATTTTTGCTGAAATGGTGAACCAGAAGCCATTACTTCCTGGGGATTCTGAGGTTGATGAGCTGTTTAAGATTTTCAGGTCCCCGTTTACACATCTTGCACAAACTATAGTTTCTTACATATGTCTGGCCAAATACCTTACCTGCACTATGCATGCTCTTCTCAAGCAGAATTATGGGCACCCCGAGTGAAGAATCTTGGCCTGGTGTTGCTTCATTACCCGATTACAAGTCAACTTTCCCCAGATGGGCCCCAGTGGTAATTCATAAATGCATTTCTTTTACTTTTGCGAACAATGTGATATTATAAAGTTGTCTTTAGGGACGATCAACAGTTTTTCATTGTGATCTGCTTGCTAATGGATATGTTAGTTGCTCTTCTGAGATTTAGCACACAAGACACTGCAGTTCTAAATTTTCCCCTATATACCATGGAGTTGGTAACTTGCGCTGTTTCCTTTTGTCGTACACATCTTGTACTTGAAACATGTCAAGCTGCAGATATAACCAAACGGCTCATTTCTCCCCATTTTTCATGACATCGTTAGAATACAGTGCACTTTTTTCAGTTCATTGAACTAAAATATGCTAATGCTAATTCTTTTCCCCTGCAACTTTGTGTGATCAGATCTTTGTTACAAACAAGTTAACGAGAAAGATGTTGCTTTGTGCTGAACCTCCTCCCCCGATAAAGCTTCTAGAGAGCACTACCATAGAACTGAGCATCGGGGAAGCTCCTAGAGAGTACGACTATGGTTCGTCAAAACTTGAGAAAAGGGCAGGGATGCAGTACCCCAAGCTGCTCACATCTGACACAGAACTCAACCATTGCCAAGCTTGGATAAGTTCACTGATTTACTTTAGAGGCAGACCAATTGGGGCTTCACAAGCACTCAACCGTGAGCAGGTCACTTCTTTACTTTCCAGTTTGTGTATTGCCTGCTCTTCCTTTTTAAAGATTTGTAACTGTTTTATGTTTTGTTATATGCTCTTCTATTGTATTGCGAAATTTGTATCTCCATTTTTATGTTGCTGCTAGTCAATGTGTTGTAATACATCCTTTTTCTGATGGAAAATTAATAGGGGTACAGATTAAGATTGTTTTCTTTCTTATTGACGATGAACATAATTTTTTTCCTTAACTCCCATTGGTTGTTGTGCGTCCATTGGATTACATATTCATCTTTTAGAGAACCTGGAGAAAGTAATTATTAGTCTAGATGCTTTCATCTTCTGGATGACAAGTTATCATGTGTATTCTGTGTCATGCTTACCAAATTGAACTACTGGTTGAAATCTGTGCAGGATATCTATGGCTATGCAACCCAAAATCCAGCTCTCTCTCTTATGGATCTGAGAAGTGCCCCATTTTTGGTATGCAATATGAAGCAGAATAACTCTTGTGTGATTACACTATCTGAGATGGAAGAGCGGTTGCTGTCCTATTACCCCTGGACACTTGAGGCCCTTATAAGCCCAAGCATAGGATCTCAGTGTTCTCGTTATGAAGAAAAACCTGCTGGCCTTAATATATCACATCGATGTGCAGTTTCCCAACAGAGATCCATTGTGTGCATACAAGATCAGCAAATTGGAACTTTTCCTGCAATAGACAAGTCTCAGGGAGCAGCGCTTTGCTACAACCAGGTCAGCTTTTCCAGTTCCATTTAAAGTATTTCTGGCACTGTCAAGTTTAAAGAGCTGTTGTTATTTCTATATTATGGTATATGTTCATTTATTGTCTTCGAAACATGAATCTCACTGATATTTTTTATTTCTGACTGCTTGCTTTGCATCCGTCAGTGTCATATATGGTAGCCTAATATCCCCAATGGAGAGTATTTTGTGTGCAATTATCATCTTCCTATGAAACCATCCATCATAGCTGTCTTATAGATGAACTTTTACATCTCTTTGTACCACACAATTTAATTAGCTATGACTTATGTTTTTCTAATCATATCCTGGGACAGAAATTTTTGAGAGATATGATTCCTGGAGCATTGGCATTCTTGATGAAAGGAGAACGCTTGAAGACTTTTCTGATAGAGATGATTGTTGGACCTGTGTGCCTTGGGAGATTTGCTCCTGTTATTTCTGACTTATGGTGGATTATTCTTTTATCCACATACACCAAATGGACTGGGGACAACTTCCTCTGTCAGATGGAGGCTTTGCTGGACTGGGGACAAGTATCCGATTCAGCTGAAGCCTTGGTTTTTTCAGCTGGAATCATGACAAAGAAAAGCATGGTATGTTGCATAGCTAATCCCATCTTCGTAGTTCCATTGTTCAATAATTATGGTAGGCAATGTAAGCATTATCAGTTTGATCATGTTTATTAAGTCCTGTATCAATTAAAATTTGAAAAGTACTTAATCTCATTTGAAGTAAATGCACACATCAGTCGTTTTTTCCTGTGGATTTTACGAATCATTTGTAGGATGATATCCTGATTTCTGACTGCTAAGATTCAGGGCAAGTTACTTGAAAACCAATTGCATTGTGAATGTTAAAAAAATGTTACCAATTAGTGCACAGTTTCTGGAAGATGGATTAGTGGTAGGACTTCTGTGAACAGAAACATATTATACGTTGTAATTATTTATATATGTTGTCAAACTCTCAAGCTAATTTCCTTTAGCTTTAACCCATCCTTTTTTACAGGACATGAACCTCATTGAGAAGGGGCCTAGCAATGTTATAGTTATTTCTTTAGATGATCCTTTGCCGGAGTCCTTGGCCAGTTACCAGAATGGAATAGGTTGCGTGAGATGGTACTGCAGAACTAAGGGAAGGTGTGTTGATGTATCTAAGTTGTTTGGTCACAGTTTGGAAGTCTGTACCACTCCCCCTGGTGGTTGTATTACCGTCAGGCTTGTGTACAAAAGCCGCAGCCTTGATTTTGCACTGTATGGAAGAGATTTGTATACTATGGGCTGGAGGGGGCCTCATGGTACCATTGAAATCAAGCATCCTAAAGAAAAGAGGCGTAATTACATGCTAGGCGATCAGGTCATTATACTTCCAACTTACAAGAATTACTTTTATCTTGCGCCCAGCGGACGTGTTCGCAATGTTCGTCTGGGTCCATTTGCAATGCGAGAGGCATTTGAGATTTTGTACAAGTATCGAGGTGGGCGTTCAGACAAGGTGTTGGAGGCATTAGCGGGAGTTTCAGTAAATCTGCCAGAGCCAGCACGGATCCAAGATATTTACTTGGACATATGCTTCTGTTTTAAGGAGTCTGTCATGTTTACTTTGGACACTAGAACCGAAAGTAATTCCTTTTGGATCAACAACTACGGATTTTATTCAGGCCAGGAGATGAGGCGGCTTGATTATATGTTGAAAGGATTGACCCCTGAAGCAATCACTAATGATAAAGGTATCCACGTACAATCAGACATCCAAATACTGAACACTATAAGAATCCTTCTACGTGATGGATACAGTGAAGGTCGTTTTTCTCATGAGCCTATACCTTCTGAACCAACTGAAGGGGATTCTGATATGGAAGATGATTTCGACAGCTCAATAGTTTCAAAAGGCTGGAAGCCTGCAAAAAAGCAATCAAGATCTGATGGTGGTAGAAGAGGTGATCTGAAGGTGCCTCAGTTGGAGGGCTGTCCCAATGGAGACGGAGAATCTCCTTACATCTTCCCTTCGAAACTTCTTGATGAGTGGTATCCGCTTGTGAATCTGGAAAATCACGATGATGATGATGATGAACCAAGTACAAAAGATTCTGGAAATGAATCACAATTGCCTGAAGATTGTGGAAGGATCAATAAGCTAGATGTAGAACTTAGAGAAGAATCAGAATTTACTGAAAAGGATGGAGAAACTGATGATGAACATGATGGAGAGGAAGATGAACATGTGAGCTCAATTTACAAAACCACAACTACTCCAACAGCATCATTTGCAGGATTCTTTGATCAATTTCCTGCCGTGAAGAAAATGTTTGATTTGCACCAGAAAAGCCAGTCTAACTTAGATATGCTGATGAGATCAACAGAGATGATCACCTGGCCTACTGTTACCACTGCGGTTTCCTCTGCAAAACGATGCCAATTCAATATGAAGGAAGGTTTTTCGATGTCATCCTCAAGAGCGGTGATGGGTTTAGGTGAGAATAAGACCGACAGTGTGTCATATTCCACAGTATGTTATATTCCCATTCTCAATTGGACCAGATCTGACCTCTTGTTTTCTTTGCTATGTATAGCTGGGAGGAAACTTGTTCCACCGAGGGGCCTCCTACAGCGATATGCCTTGAGGGCAGGCCCATACATCAGTAGAGTCATGCGTTTCTTACCCTGAATGCAGGTTAGACTCCCTAATCTTTTAGTTGAACAAAAATTCGTCCATGGGAAGTTATATTGTCTTCAGAGTAGTCGAGTTTGTACTTAATCCTGAAAGAAAACAAAAACATGAAGTATATATATAGAATCATATCATTGGTACAGATAAGGCTTTCAAGTCAATGCTGTTTGGGTGGGGCATGCTAGAAATTTTTGGGGTGCACGGACATATATGTGTATCTTGTGATACTGCGATGAATTTATGGTCCGTTGAGGTTTATAGTAAATTTGGCTTTGGGTATGTAAACTATGGGTCTAGGTGAAATGACATGGTTTCATGATATATTTTGTAACTGGTGTTGTGTTCTACGTATTACATGCAATGTTGTTTACCTATCTTACGCAGGTAAGCGTACTTATTAAAACATTCTTGGCTAGCAGAAATGATCCATTCCTTTGGTTAGTCCTAGCTCTAGAATGTACTGTCGCTCACTTATAACAATACAAAGTTGGCACGCATGTTTCTTCCAGTGTGCATTCTTATATCGTGTTTTGTCAAATACGCTTGCCACACTGTCGATGTATGTATTGCGGTACTTAAGACCTCACAATTTGGATTTTTCATTTTGTAGGTTCCTAAATGTCATTTACTTTTCATCCTCACGTGCGCATTCTCCAGGAGCAACCTTTGCATGCGTCACTACTCACTACTGAGGCCTCCACTTCATATCTTAGCCCTGCTATTGTGTTGTTTCATTTCTAAACCTTCTTGATGACATTCCTGGTCAGACAGTTTCCTCGAATGATGTTTTGCACTAGGATATCATCTCGCGGTGATGGAACCTTATTATTTGTCTCCTGCATGTGTTTTGGAACGTCTGAGAGTAAAGTTGATTTAATGAGACTTTCGGATGATGTCATTTGCTATCCTCGAGTCCCTAGTGATGGATCCGGCAGTTATGTCGCCATTGCGGCAGTTTGTCTCCTTGATTATGGCCCTTATCTGTATATATCATCATGGTGCCTGCTATACGTGAATATTGGCATAGGGTATACATCACCGGCGAGGTAGTCGTAGTTTTTATGAGCGATCTGCTCAGGTTGTAAATGCGCAAATTCCTCATCATCAGTCACCTCGCCCACTTCATCACACACCTCGCTGGGAGGGCCTGCGCCACATAGAAGAACGACAGCATCGGTTAACTTCCAGTATCTCTGTACATGCATCTCGTTTGCCATTAGTCTCCATGCTTCTGCTAATCATCTCCATCGCCGTTGGTAGACGGGATGAGGCGGCGACCATGTCGTTTACCGAGCCTTGCCGAGTTCCGATGTCTATTTTGGAAATCTCCCAAAAAGTTCATGTTAGCATCCTGACTTAAATAAAATGTACCAAAACTTTAGCAAATAACCCCGTTCTTCTGTAATTCGGTTTTGTTTCTTGGCTGTGGCGAACCCCACCCCCCCCCCTTTTTTTTTCCTTTTTTGATAGGGTGACGAACCCTTAGTTGCCATAAGGTCACTGGCAAAGGACCTAGTTGCCAATCGGGTGGGCGACAGTCGCGGGCCTTGTGATTTGAGCGGGCCGTTATCCTAGTCTGCTTGGGCCCGACGCAATTTGTTGCAAAAAAAAAAAATTGACAGCCAACTAACCGCCGTCAGTTTTGTTTAGATAATGGCAAAATGAGTAAAGTGCATCTTATGTCCTTCAACTATTCCAGTATTCCCATCTGGGTCCATAGACTTTTAAAACAAAGATTTAGATCCCTAAACTATTTCAAGGCTCTCATCTAGATCCATAAACTCTTATAACAAAGATTAAGACCTTAAACAATTTTGGTGTTCTTATCTGCGTTCAACAACTCTCAAAACGAAAGTTTTAGTCTGGTGCTTGATAGCCCCGTTTTCGCCGCCACCTTCAATCATAGTCGTGGATTCGTTGGTGCCCGTCTTCGAATAATCCCAATTCAGAAACTGTCGAAACAATTGAAACAACAACATCATCAGATTTTTGTATCCCTCATGCCACTAAAATATCATATATCTATAGTTCTGGCCGGTACTGGAACGATATTCAAAACAAGGTCAAAAACTTCCGACAAATTTGTGAGTCATGAAGCTAACACACCATGTCATCATGATTCAAACGCAAGCCATATTTTGAATAATTGTTTAAGCACCAAACAAGATTAGAGAATCAAATTTTATTTTGAGAGTTTATGTACCTAAATGAGAAACTTGAAATAGTTTTGGGACATAAATTGCCATTTTAAGAGTTTATGGATCTAGATGAGAACTTTGAAATAGTTGAAGGACTCAAATTTTTATTTTAAGAGCTCATGCATGGAGATGAGAATCCTTAAATAGTTGAAAGACCTGGGATGCACTTTACTCCAAAAAAAAAAGTATCCGGTCTTGGCCTCATAAGAGGTTACTGCCGTTCATTACACAAATTTACATCCGTCTGCCATTACATGAATCAAGCAAACCTAACTAGACAACATATACAAAATATTTGATAAAAAAAATTTATTAATGACCATTTCTATTGGTAAACCACCCTTCATGATTGGGTGAAGATCTACATGACCACCGCCTCAAATGTTAGGCATGCATTCTTCATTGTCTCCTTGTCTTTATTACGTTGCTGCAACTGGGCCCAAAACCTGGACCAATGGGTGCCCCAATACGGTAAATGCATTAAGTTTTAATTAGAGATTTGTCAAACACTACATCATTTTTATTAATCCACATAGCCCAACAAAAAAAAAGCATCCACTAACAGTTGCTTTTTCAATTTTGTACCAACGCCCTAAGTCAATTATCAAATAAATGAGTAATACTTGTGGTTGTAATTGAGAATTTTCTCAATAAGGTGTTGCGACGTCATATTCGGATGGGATCCAATGCTGCTGGTTCAGGCGGGTGCTCTTCCCGTTCCAGATGCCCATTTTGAGCTAAACCCCTGGACAGAAGAAGTTTTCGCGACAAACAGAAGAGCATGTGATTCAGGAAGAGTGGAAGACAGGAACACCCCCGCTGCGATTGGGGGGCTGCCGCTGGTACTCTAGCACGAAACATAATTGTTGTAATAACGCTATCGATGGTAGAGAACAACACACAAAGTAGACAAGAAGCAAGACACAATGTAGGGTGGAGCCTTCTCTTTATTATTCTAAATAAACTTGTGATTACAATGCTGGGTACTCCATTATTTATATGCGGGTGGAGGTTCTTCTTTCTTACTAGGATAGGAACTTCTTTGGTAAATTACCCACACCTGGACATAGAGTAGGATAGGTTCTTCTAGAACTTCCTTTCTTAGTCCAGCTAGAGTTATTATTATAACACTCTCCCCTTGGGCATTTTACGACGACACACATGTCTCATTAAAAACTCCTTCATAAAAACCCAGTGGGAAAAAATGGAGAAAAGAGTACATGGTACCGTAGCTCTTAATTGCACACATTGCCTCGTTAAAAACCTCTTCTTTGAGAAACCTTCTGGTAAAAACTCAATGAGGAAAAAAGAGTACAATGCTATATTCTTCAAAAATCTACTATATTGTCTTCTTGACTACAATGTTAGGGATCATGTGCCCAGGAAGATTCTCTCCTAATCTGCACACTTCTTTAAGTCTCTTCACACCCAAAGTTTTCCTAAACGGTTTTCGACGGCCATTTAGACGCGTCTAAACGGTAGACGATAGGCTACCGTGCAGTATACCCCCTGGGCGGCGCTGTAAACGTTTGACCGGTTTATACGGTCATACACGGAGAAAAACGGACGAAACGGATGAAACGAAACGGATTTAATCGGTCAAAGACGCCGTTCAGGACCGATTTTGGGAGCATTTAGGCTTTTGGCCGGACCGTGAGCGGGAGATGGGCCATTTTGGCAGGCCAGGTGTTGGCATTACGTATGCATAGTAAAATATTTCTATTCCGCAAGCGCACGGAACACCGTTGTAGCATTTCACTCGGAAGTATTCCAAAGGTATCGTATTTATATTTTTCCACAGGGAAGCAGGCTAAGAATATCATAAATTAACAAAGAAACATCTATTATTGATAACATGCAAACTAGACCAAAGCAGGGGTACACATGTTTGATGTGTGTGTGGTACTCATGAATAACATCCATCGATGCAGATAACAAGAGTTTGGGAGAACAACGAGCAGGAGGTATCAATTAGCCTAGGGGTTAGCATTTAGTTTCATGATAGAATACAAGTATTTAGTTAAGTATTGATTACAGATACATTCAAGTGCGTCGGGGCATGGCGCCGCCAAGACACGCAACCCGTTAACTAGGTTCAACGTGTCCGGTCAACGGACCGGTTCTAGGCCTTACTCATTCAACCCGAACGTGGTGGACTACAGAGACCGGTGCATCTGTCACATACACTCGCGGCTACCACATCATCCCATGGGGTTGAGGGCAATACATGCTACAACAATTCTAAGCTCGTTGCTTACAATCATCCTAGTAACTTACTCTTGGCCGAAGAACAAGCCACCCATGAACAATAAATCCAAAAAAATCATGCAGGACAAGTGACAATAAGGCAATTAAGTCCCTACTGTCAGTCCTCAAGCAAACAATTCATTCATATCTAACATGCACAAACATGTATCCAACACAAGAATTTCTCTATAATAATTACTTAAATAAATAACTATAAACTAAAAGGAAAACTAAATTAAATAAATAAGAAAATAATTCTATTAAAGAAAATCTAATAAAAGAAAAGATACAAGAGAACTTTACCGACTTCCGAAGA
>LAPY01004346.1:4578-21363 GCA_000970635.1 Eragrostis tef | reverse complement strand
TTGGTCTTCGAAGCCCTCGGCGGCCGCGTCGGGGAGGTAGTCCTGCGGCTGCCACGACGCCTCCACGGGCTTGAGCAGGACCAGGATGTTGTCGGCGGCCCAGGCGTCGAGCGACTCGAAGATCTCGCGCTTCTGCGGCGGCAGGGAGTGCGTGATGGGACGGTGCACCTCGCGGGGAGGCGCGAACGGCTTCCGGTTCCTGCTCGCCGGAGCCCTCACCCTGCACACCAAGCACAAGCAACGCACACAACAAAAGGACATTTTAGATGTGCACTGTTTGGGTGTCTGAAAAATCTTTCACTGCTACAAGCATATCGAATCCAACAGTCAGACAGCTTGCGAATAGCCGACATGTCGACCAACAGTCAGACAGAACTTGCTAATTAAGTGCATCCAGATAGCGTGACCATCCTTATCCCTACGGTCTACGGAAAAGACAAGTGGAAAAATACACGACTGAACAAATGCAGTTGCGGTTGCACATGGTGCATGCTCGAAGGGAACAGAGACTCTGCCTTCATCGAAAAATAACGCTGTCATTTTGAACTCTGAACTCTACCACAAAAGCAGAGTACCAAGGCGAATAAGAACTTGAAGCTACAGACAAGTGCAGGCAACTTACCAGTTCGAGGTTCTGCTATTTGTTTTCAGAATAGTGTCTACGATTATCTAACAGTAAGTTCTCTTTTTTCCCCAACGAAAAGAGATTATCAAAAACTTGGAGTAGATGATTTGCGTGCTTGAAACACCATAAGTTTTCACACATACGAATAAAGTTGTATATAGATGGAACTCAGTCGAGCCGGAATACTACGCGGCAGATCAAACAACTATGAAACCGAATATACAGCAATTCACATCCATGATCGTGGAGAACCTTCAGAAAATTAAAATTACGGTCATGATCCTGTTACCTACCCCCAAAACCCACGAACCAAAGACCACTCCATCTCTCATGCCCTAGAAACAAGCACTCGTCCTAATGAACGGTCACATAATCTCGGCACGATCAAGACTATCAAAGGGGAACGGCAGTGCGCTCAAGCACACTAAGAAGAAGAAAAAAAAAATCCTTGGCATGAGGCAGAGGAGGGGCAGAGCTCACTGGGCCGCAGAACTCGTGGAAGCCATGGCTACCACCGAGGAAAAGGCTCTTCTCCCGCTCCTCCCTCGGTGAGGAGGCGACGGCACACGGAACGCTATGCAGGAAGAGAAGGAGGACGCCATCAGAGACATGGTGACCACCGCTGCCACCTTTTCTGCTGCTGTTGCTAGGAGAGAGTTAGTTGGCTTTGGAGTTTCTCTGCAAGGAGAGAGTGACACTCAGTGAGCCCTCTGTTGGAGGGAGAAGAGGACAGTGCCGGAGTAGTCTGTTCTAACTTGTTTCTTCTTATTACTCCCTCTCATTTCAGATTTCAGACCATTACCGCTTTAGAAGGAACAAGTCTTGGAGGGGACTGCAAATGACGGAATAAAGTCCTAATGGGAACTTTTGAATTAAGTGGCGTGTTTGCTTATGTTGTTGGTTCCCAATAGTTTCAGTGGGATTTTTGGAGTGAGGTCTAAGCTAATGTTGCAACTTACAATAGTCAATAGTGAACAAGGTGTCACTACCGCGTCAGGCTAACTTGATTCTTCTTTTTTTTTTTTGGAGGTAGCTAACTTGATTCTTCTTGATGGCCAAAGTGACTGTCAGAAATATGCTCGCCCGCCAGGAAATGAGGTGTCCTATTTTTGGTAACTAATGGGTAGTGAAACTGAGTGCTGAGACGGCAGGTACGTAATTTGAACAGCATTGATACTAGTAGTAATTGACAACCATGGCCATCAGTACGCACGTTCACCAGTATAGCGTTGCGCGTGTTTACAGCTGCTTGAGAAGCTGAAACAGGTCACCTGTAACTCAGACATGCATGTCCAAGCTGCAAAGCCTAGCTATGCGGCGAACTGTGCCTATCTCATGCTATCGCATGAAGAAAGCATGACGCGCAGTGCCGAGTGCACGTTTCCCTTACCGTGCAGGAACGAACGCCGAGGAGCATGGCTACCTCAGCGAAATCGATGTACTAGTTCACAATTGTGAACGAACGCTGAGGAGATCTCATATCCATAGTTCACAATTGACGCCACTAAATGGAATGATGTAGACGTCATGTAAAGATTTTTTTTAGCAAACCATTTTTCTTTTAGCAAACCAACGTCATGTAAAGAATGCACTGTTTCAAAATTGTTGAAACGTGTTACTGAAGATGAATTGAGATCTATATCAGGTTGCACAGTTTCTCTTGGATTGTGTGTGAAAAAAATATATTACAAACCTAAATCGCAAGAAATAAATAAAAGAAAAGATCTTTCGTAATCGGCCTCGTGGGCTGGCTTGCCGTGCGCAGCTTCGCTGCCGTGCTGCTGCAGTCGCCGCTCCTTTCGCACGCCTACGATCTGTGCTCAGCAACCAATGCAAGGATGCTGCTTGTGCGGTGCAATGCCATATCACCAGCTTGTAAGGATGGATTATCTGTTGGATAAGTACTGGCTCAATCGAGCAATAAATTTAGACGAAAGGAAGAAAGCCATGCAAACATTAAAATCAGAAGGTCGACAGGATTATCTAAGAATGCAGGTGAAACCAGGAACATGTTTTGTGTGCTCCGACTTTCTCCAAGATAAAAGAATGAATTGAAAGCACCAAACGGCATAAAACGAAGGTTGACCTTCGACTAAGTTGTGCTTTCGTGTGTTCTGCTGTACTTCAGATGCATGCCATGCCATAGATGCCAACAATCCATTCAATTATACAAAATATACCACACAGCAATAACTAAGAATTCATATCGAATACATGGCACACGAAATAGCATAGGCTGAAATAAGTAAACACGTCTCCTAGCCACAGCAATTACAACTTTGTATCAGCCATCGACACAGCCATATGTTGGTATGATGTGGATGCCAGCAGAAATACCATATCAATTAAAGGCCCTATGGCCAAAGGTCAATACAATTGAAATGAGAATATTGGCCCTTCGAAAATTGAGTGAATTGTGGCAGAAATATCTTATATGATAGTACAACAATCGAACGAAAAACAAACAAGACATGAAACCAAATCCAGTCTCATCTCAGTTCTGACAGTGACAGGAGGCAAGCAGTACCACAGAATCCCATCCTACAAGGATCGCGAGTAGCCAAACAGGCACTCTAGGGCATCAGGCTTTGATGGTCACGCTGTACAAGCATGATCCTGATGGCTTGAGTTTAGATGTGCACCATTCAGATCCCATCGGTGCAGCGGGATTGTACACCAATGTCTGGTACCCAGGCTCTTCTTCCAGTGGGAAAAGCAGCAGCTTGTTGTCATGTATCCCCAAAGAAAACCGAGTGCTTGAACTACCTGTAAGTGGCACTGGGATCTTTTGCCAAGAATTGTCAGCTGAGTTAAAAATTGCTAGAGACCTCTGGTTCTTCCACTCAATACAGAAGAGCTTTTCACCAAGAACAGCATGAGCCGTGACCATCACACAGCCATTCTTGACCTCACCCCACGCATGGTTATTAGGATTGTAAATGTCAACAAAGCGAGAGTTGCCAATTGTGAAGCTTGAACGGCCACCCATGACATACAGCTTTCCTTCAAAGCTGCACCCAAAGCAGCCCCATCTTGGTCTGCGTAGGCTCTCAACCAATGTCCATTTATTGTGTTCTGGGTCATAAACTTCAACGCTAGATAAACTATCACCATTTGGACCAAATCCACCAGCAACATATATCACACCATTGACCTCCGCGCAGGCGAAGTCACAACGAGGCACATTCATCTTAGCAAGCTCAGTCCACCTGGAAATTAGAGCATAAAGAATTAGCCTAAGAAGTCATAATTCTGTGACCATTATTTATAAATCGCATTTGGAAAATATCAGTCAGATTTGATAAATATATTCAGATTATTTCAATATGCTGGTTTAGCCTATAAACTTCATGACATCAGTAAGATTAACTTCAATTTACATTCTACCCCAGCATAAGAACTTTATTGATGCATCAGGATCCAAGCATACCTGTTGAGGTAAGAATCATATTGGTAAACCTCATCAGAAACACATTCCTTTCCATGGTCAGCGGCATAGCCAGCAATAACAACGAGCTTTCCATCAAGAACAACCACGCCAAACCCAGCTTTGGTTGGTCCAGGCATATGTGGAAGAGGGCTATGCTTTTCCCCTGAACAACCCAAAACCTCCCAGTGAGTCCCTTTTGCACCAGCATCTGCAGCCAAGACATACACTATCTCCTCAAGCTTCCCAACCTCCTTTCTTACAGCTATTAATTCCTTGCTCTCAATGAATGACATCCACCTCTTGGAAACTGCACCCATGACAGGGAAATGGCTACGAGGGACAAGGGCAAGACATATCTTTGCCAAATCTTCAGGCAAGCCTGGTATGAGAGCACAATATGGGTCGCATTCCTCTTGGGACAGATGCTCTGAACAAAGCTTGGGCCTTGTTGGAGGCTTGAGCTGCATTCTAACACGGAAGCACGCCTGTGATTGAACAAACTGTTCTTGTGATCCAACAAGTGCGAGCATCATGAGATGCAGCAAAAAGCACCCTGATGTTGGCCTCCCCTTATCAACCAATATGAATAAAAACCTGTTGGTTACTTGTAGACCTTAGATACTATAAATGACAATGGCTTAAATGGAGCGATTCGTGGAATCCGTCGCCTATGGGAATGGTCAGAGACAAAGGTTTGTATGATGCTGAAATGAGGTTCTTGAACTTTGATGTCTCTGTTTTTGTTGTTCTCGCTTTCTCAAATGCCATCCGATGGTGAGAGACTGTGGAATGGGTTTTCCTGATAGAATCAGCAGTACTCTCCTTTTTGCTGCAGTAGAAACAGTTTCCGCCCTGACACATGGCCCCAATATCTACAGAAATAATGAAACATATGAACAAGTGAGCAGGAAGAAAATTGCTTTGCAGGAATATTGAGAGGGGGAGGGAGAGGTGAGTGTATACCTATGTCCATATAATTTAGATCACAATTAGCCAGCAGTAGAATCCATTTTATGCTAATAACCTGCACCAGGAAAGAAACAGGACTTAGGTGCAATCTTTAACTTCATCATCCGAGTCTCATAGGAGCAACCATTCCTAGAATTGCGTAGTACTGTCTAGCGGCTTAGAAACAACATAGTAAAAATATCAATGGCAGCTGATGTATCATTGATGACAAAATCTTTGCAGAAAACTTATATCTGACTGCTCCAATTCGAAAGTGGAATCAGAAGAGAATATCTGGCTGTAGCCAGTAGGAGATATATATGAGTGATTTCCGCCACCCACCCACAAGCAGAATACAATGCTATTTAAAGATTGAGAATTAGCAAATCACTCAATATATTGCGAAACATGATAAGGATTGGAAATCATTGTGAAAAAATCCTCAACCTCTGTAGCAGGATTAAGATGCTAACAAAAAAACTATTTTCAAGACTAGCAAATACTTTTTTCGAGTACAACCTCAGGGTGGAAACGTATCGTTTGTCTCTAAACACGACACGAATTCAGGAAAGCACTACGGGGTCGGCCATTGCAACGGAGCAATAGCAGAAAAACATCTATAACAAGAGCCATCGGGCAAGCTAAGATTAAGAAACAGGGGATGGGGCACGGTGGTTCAGCTAAACATTCTACAAAATTAAACTAATATTAGGGCTACACATCGCCGCAAACAATCCACAACTGACAGAAATGAAGATTTGGAATTGATTCATTCACAGCAAAGAACAGATTCCACATAACAAAGCAAGAGCCAGAGCTTTCTTACGGGCGATAGAGGGAACCAACCGTAGCCCGGATGGATCTCCAATCCAGACAGCGGCTTCCTAGGAACGAGGAGGACGGCCACGGGGGGCGGAAGAGAGGCGCAGATACGGCGAAACGAATGATAAGCGGATCTGGATCGAGGCACGCTGGGGAGAGGAGAGCCGACAAAACTTGGGAACGCGGTTGGTGAGCTGTGGATGAACACAGCCGGCTCAATTTATAGGAGGGCGGGCGTGTGGAGGGTTGAAAACTTAAAGGGAAACAAAAAAAATGCATTTTTCAAAATTAGCGTGCGTAAAAAAGGTCCATTTCCCGACTAAAAACGCCCGTTTACTAATGCTACTAATAAACGTGTAGTAAAACGCTGTAGGTAAGCCATTTTTGCACCAAGCTCGTTGATTTTTTTAGACCGAGGAGCTGGTCAGCTGGGCCGAGACAAAAAAGCGTCATTAGCACGAGGAGCCGACCCCGCATTTGAAAGGATGGTCGATTCTGTGATGACACATTCAACAAACATTTACTATATCTTTATTGTAGCTCACATATGCATGGAGGGATAAGCGCTTGCTACTATCCGAGTCACCCGCTTCATCTCGTCGTACGGATGGTAATCCTGACGTGTAGGTGATACGCATGAACTCATTCCCGGATAAGATATTCATATTCCATTCACCTCCAACCCTCAGATATGTGTTCTAGTTTTCCTTGGTATTGTCGTGATGACTAATGTCCCCGACAGGTGGTGTTCCCTCTTCTCCTTTAATTTTATTGCACTAATTTAATTTCAATCAGATGGAGATGCAGGGCTGGTATTCAAGTGTTGAGTTCGTCGATCGATGAGCGCTCAAATTGCCTGGGTCAGGTTATCTCGCCTTGTTAATCCCCCATATCTTCATTTGGTGAGCTTGTAATTAGTCAAGCCCGGTGAAGTCTACTCCAAATCCATGGCTCCGATTGATGCAACCTCGATAAGGTGCACGATTTGAGGCAAGATCCTGGTGGATCGCCAAAGTGTCGATCAGTACGCACCGAGAAACCCCTTTTCCATATAAACCGCGATCACTTAACGAGACACAGTCACCATTGTTATTCCCATTGTCTGGCATGGATGGAGGTGCTTTGGCGCTCGATGCCATGGCACTCCTGTCTTAGTTCAGGGTGGCGGACCTACCAATAGGGCATGGTGGGGCGGCCGCCCTACCTAGACGGTGGCGAGGAACCCCCTTACCCCTCCCTATTCTGGCGACTCGGCGAGACGGCGACCATGGCTAGCGGCTGTGTTTCTTTTGTGATTTTCGTCGGAGGTTGAAGAAGACTGCAGAATGAAAGGGATATGGGCCGTTTGGGCTGCTGGGCCACGAAAGAGGAACGTTGAGGAGCCTTCATCGACTCCAGGACACCCTGCTGGTCATCTTTTTACTCGAAGCTTCAGTATTATGGTTGAAAAAGTATGTCTGGTTGGAATATAGTATAGCAAAGGATGCAACATTTTGCTTCTATTGATTTCTTTTTAGGCTGGAACCTTTAGATCATTGGATGAGAAATTTGGAGATATCACCGAGGGAACAATGCATATGATGGACTTCCTTTGCGTGTTGGTGGGACAAATAGTTGCCATAATAATTTTGCAAAAATAAAATCAAATGACAATGGCTTAAATGGAGCGATTCGTGGAATCCGTCGCCTATGGGAATGGTCAGAGACAAAGGTTTGTATGATGCTGAAATGAGGTTCTTGAACTTTGATGTCTCTGTTTTTGTTGTTCTCGCTTTCTCAAATGCCATCCGATGGTGAGAGACTGTGGAATGGGTTTTCCTGATAGAATCAGCAGTACTCTCCTTTTTGCTGCAGTAGAAACAGTTTCCGCCCTGACACATGGCCCCAATATCTACAGAAATAATGAAACATATGAACAAGTGAGCAGGAAGAAAATTGCTTTGCAGGAATATTGAGAGGGGGAGGGAGAGGTGAGTGTATACCTATGTCCATATAATTTAGATCACAATTAGCCAGCAGTAGAATCCATTTTATGCTAATAACCTGCACCAGGAAAGAAACAGGACTTAGGTGCAATCTTTAACTTCATCATCCGAGTCTCATAGGAGCAACCATTCCTAGAATTGCGTAGTACTGTCTAGCGGCTTAGAAACAACATAGTAAAAATATCAATGGCAGCTGATGTATCATTGATGACAAAATCTTTGCAGAAAACTTATATCTGACTGCTCCAATTCGAAAGTGGAATCAGAAGAGAATATCTGGCTGTAGCCAGTAGGAGATATATATGAGTGATTTCCGCCACCCACCCACAAGCAGAATACAATGCTATTTAAAGATTGAGAATTAGCAAATCACTCAATATATTGCGAAACATGATAAGGATTGGAAATCATTGTGAAAAAATCCTCAACCTCTGTAGCAGGATTAAGATGCTAACAAAAAAACTATTTTCAAGACTAGCAAATACTTTTTTCGAGTACAACCTCAGGGTGGAAACGTATCGTTTGTCTCTAAACACGACACGAATTCAGGAAAGCACTACGGGGTCGGCCATTGCAACGGAGCAATAGCAGAAAAACATCTATAACAAGAGCCATCGGGCAAGCTAAGATTAAGAAACAGGGGATGGGGCACGGTGGTTCAGCTAAACATTCTACAAAATTAAACTAATATTAGGGCTACACATCGCCGCAAACAATCCACAACTGACAGAAATGAAGATTTGGAATTGATTCATTCACAGCAAAGAACAGATTCCACATAACAAAGCAAGAGCCAGAGCTTTCTTACGGGCGATAGAGGGAACCAACCGTAGCCCGGATGGATCTCCAATCCAGACAGCGGCTTCCTAGGAACGAGGAGGACGGCCACGGGGGGCGGAAGAGAGGCGCAGATACGGCGAAACGAATGATAAGCGGATCTGGATCGAGGCACGCTGGGGAGAGGAGAGCCGACAAAACTTGGGAACGCGGTTGGTGAGCTGTGGATGAACACAGCCGGCTCAATTTATAGGAGGGCGGGCGTGTGGAGGGTTGAAAACTTAAAGGGAAACAAAAAAAATGCATTTTTCAAAATTAGCGTGCGTAAAAAAGGTCCATTTCCCGACTAAAAACGCCCGTTTACTAATGCTACTAATAAACGTGTAGTAAAACGCTGTAGGTAAGCCATTTTTGCACCAAGCTCGTTGATTTTTTTAGACCGAGGAGCTGGTCAGCTGGGCCGAGACAAAAAAGCGTCATTAGCACGAGGAGCCGACCCCGCATTTGAAAGGATGGTCGATTCTGTGATGACACATTCAACAAACATTTACTATATCTTTATTGTAGCTCACATATGCATGGAGGGATAAGCGCTTGCTACTATCCGAGTCACCCGCTTCATCTCGTCGTACGGATGGTAATCCTGACGTGTAGGTGATACGCATGAACTCATTCCCGGATAAGATATTCATATTCCATTCACCTCCAACCCTCAGATATGTGTTCTAGTTTTCCTTGGTATTGTCGTGATGACTAATGTCCCCGACAGGTGGTGTTCCCTCTTCTCCTTTAATTTTATTGCACTAATTTAATTTCAATCAGATGGAGATGCAGGGCTGGTATTCAAGTGTTGAGTTCGTCGATCGATGAGCGCTCAAATTGCCTGGGTCAGGTTATCTCGCCTTGTTAATCCCCCATATCTTCATTTGGTGAGCTTGTAATTAGTCAAGCCCGGTGAAGTCTACTCCAAATCCATGGCTCCGATTGATGCAACCTCGATAAGGTGCACGATTTGAGGCAAGATCCTGGTGGATCGCCAAAGTGTCGATCAGTACGCACCGAGAAACCCCTTTTCCATATAAACCGCGATCACTTAACGAGACACAGTCACCATTGTTATTCCCATTGTCTGGCATGGATGGAGGTGCTTTGGCGCTCGATGCCATGGCACTCCTGTCTTAGTTCAGGGTGGCGGACCTACCAATAGGGCATGGTGGGGCGGCCGCCCTACCTAGACGGTGGCGAGGAACCCCCTTACCCCTCCCTATTCTGGCGACTCGGCGAGACGGCGACCATGGCTAGCGGCTGTGTTTCTTTTGTGATTTTCGTCGGAGGTTGAAGAAGACTGCAGAATGAAAGGGATATGGGCCGTTTGGGCTGCTGGGCCACGAAAGAGGAACGTTGAGGAGCCTTCATCGACTCCAGGACACCCTGCTGGTCATCTTTTTACTCGAAGCTTCAGTATTATGGTTGAAAAAGTATGTCTGGTTGGAATATAGTATAGCAAAGGATGCAACATTTTGCTTCTATTGATTTCTTTTTAGGCTGGAACCTTTAGATCATTGGATGAGAAATTTGGAGATATCACCGAGGGAACAATGCATATGATGGACTTCCTTTGCGTGTTGGTGGGACAAATAGTTGCCATAATAATTTTGCAAAAATAAAATCATTTTGTGATGCCAAAAATTCCAACGCCAAATATGGATGAGCTACATCGAGAAGAAGTTTTAGATCTTGACTTCGATAAGGTTAAGAAGATGTCTCAAGTCATGAAAAAACGAAGAATATAATTGCTTAAGGCACTTAAAGCTAAAAGACCAAGGAAGCAAGCAATGCCTGATAACTAGTATTTTAAGTTAATATGTCCTAAATTCTTTAACTCACGCTCTTTTTCTAAAATATTTGATCTAAAAGGGTTGTTTACTCTTGACATATGACGTACTGTCTTAAATCTTTGTCTATTCGGTTTGTTTACCATAGTATGATCTAGTTTTATGCGATTTTTATGTGCATACAGTGCGTATGTGCACTTCACTTTTTTAGATAATTAAGTTCACTTTAATTGTCCGCCCCACCTAAGAAAAATTCCCAGGTCCGCCACTGAGTTCAGCTACATCTTCAAGCATGGAAAGCTTCCGTGGTGGCATTGGAGCATTCTCTATCGGAGACGTCATGTTTCCCAAGTTTAAAGTTTTTTGATTGATTATGCATTTGTGATAGCGAAGATCAAATATGTTAGACAATATATGCCGAATTGTACTTTTGTGCATTTTCTCATGAAACAAATACAAGCGCTTCACGGGAGAGTTTTTAAAAAGAGAAACATGTGCAAATATTTGAAAGCATGTGCTAATGATTAATCATCCTTAAGTAACCTTTAATAAGTTTCAGACTTTGAAAAGCTCCTCATGATAATTGGACCCCAGTAGCAATAAGGAATGCCACTTGGCCATGACAATTAATACATGATTCTTGATTGTCTTTAGTATGTCTTTCTTTTCCTTGGTATTGTCGTGATGACTAATGTCCCCGACAGGTGGTGTTCCCTCTTCTCCTTTAATTTTATTGCACTAATTTAATTTCAATCAGATGGAGATGCAGGGCTGGTATTCAAGTGTTGAGTTCGTCGATCGATGAGCGCTCAAATTGCCTGGGTCAGGTTATCTCGCCTTGTTAATCCCCCATATCTTCATTTGGTGAGCTTGTAATTAGTCAAGCCCGGTGAAGTCTACTCCAAATCCATGGCTCCGATTGATGCAACCTCGATAAGGTGCACGATTTGAGGCAAGATCCTGGTGGATCGCCAAAGTGTCGATCAGTACGCACCGAGAAACCCCTTTTCCATATAAACCGCGATCACTTAACGAGACACAGTCACCATTGTTATTCCCATTGTCTGGCATGGATGGAGGTGCTTTGGCGCTCGATGCCATGGCACTCCTGTCTTAGTTCAGGGTGGCGGACCTACCAATAGGGCATGGTGGGGCGGCCGCCCTACCTAGACGGTGGCGAGGAACCCCCTTACCCCTCCCTATTCTGGCGACTCGGCGAGACGGCGACCATGGCTAGCGGCTGTGTTTCTTTTGTGATTTTCGTCGGAGGTTGAAGAAGACTGCAGAATGAAAGGGATATGGGCCGTTTGGGCTGCTGGGCCACGAAAGAGGAACGTTGAGGAGCCTTCATCGACTCCAGGACACCCTGCTGGTCATCTTTTTACTCGAAGCTTCAGTATTATGGTTGAAAAAGTATGTCTGGTTGGAATATAGTATAGCAAAGGATGCAACATTTTGCTTCTATTGATTTCTTTTTAGGCTGGAACCTTTAGATCATTGGATGAGAAATTTGGAGATATCACCGAGGGAACAATGCATATGATGGACTTCCTTTGCGTGTTGGTGGGACAAATAGTTGCCATAATAATTTTGCAAAAATAAAATCATTTTGTGATGCCAAAAATTCCAACGCCAAATATGGATGAGCTACATCGAGAAGAAGTTTTAGATCTTGACTTCGATAAGGTTAAGAAGATGTCTCAAGTCATGAAAAAACGAAGAATATAATTGCTTAAGGCACTTAAAGCTAAAAGACCAAGGAAGCAAGCAATGCCTGATAACTAGTATTTTAAGTTAATATGTCCTAAATTCTTTAACTCACGCTCTTTTTCTAAAATATTTGATCTAAAAGGGTTGTTTACTCTTGACATATGACGTACTGTCTTAAATCTTTGTCTATTCGGTTTGTTTACCATAGTATGATCTAGTTTTATGCGATTTTTATGTGCATACAGTGCGTATGTGCACTTCACTTTTTTAGATAATTAAGTTCACTTTAATTGTCCGCCCCACCTAAGAAAAATTCCCAGGTCCGCCACTGAGTTCAGCTACATCTTCAAGCATGGAAAGCTTCCGTGGTGGCATTGGAGCATTCTCTATCGGAGACGTCATGTTTCCCAAGTTTAAAGTTTTTTGATTGATTATGCATTTGTGATAGCGAAGATCAAATATGTTAGACAATATATGCCGAATTGTACTTTTGTGCATTTTCTCATGAAACAAATACAAGCGCTTCACGGGAGAGTTTTTAAAAAGAGAAACATGTGCAAATATTTGAAAGCATGTGCTAATGATTAATCATCCTTAAGTAACCTTTAATAAGTTTCAGACTTTGAAAAGCTCCTCATGATAATTGGACCCCAGTAGCAATAAGGAATGCCACTTGGCCATGACAATTAATACATGATTCTTGATTGTCTTTAGTATGTCTTTCGAGCAAGGTTTACAATATCGACGATTATCGGTCGATAATCGCGATTATCAAAGATATCGGTCCGAGTCGATAAGTTCGGTACCCGATTTTCGAATTTGAAATTTGAAAATTTTTGAAAATTTGAAAAGTTTGAAACAAAAATATGTAAAAAAAACTAGACGTCATTTGCAGAATATTGATGGAAACCATACACGAAAACGAGTTTGTTTGATGGGTGAAATAATTCTTGAAAGATTTCAGAGAGAAAAGAAATTAAGAAAAAAGATTTCGTGAACAGTAAAAGCAGGGGAACAAGTGCGGCCACAAATCTCTAAAATTCGTCGATTTGGGTGGTGGGGTTACATGGGAGATAACTCAAATGGATTCTTAGAGATGTGATGTAGCTTCATTTGCGAGGAATCGAGCGGAAACTCACCGTGAAGGGAGGAATCGACGATGCCATCTGAGTTGCTCATCCTACGCCCATGGTGGAATCTTGCGTCGATAACCGACCAAAACCGATCCATAACCGACCAAAATCGGTGGAACCGATAAAATCGATCGGTTTGGTGGATTTTGAATCCAAATTTTCGTTTTTAAATTTTTGTTCGAAAACCGAACGGTTATCGCGATAACCACGAAAATCGGTGGAATCGATGGCGGTCGGTTTTGTCAATCTTGCTTTCGAGAACCACCCTGTCTATAGTTCTGTCGGAATTCATACATAGTACCCCTCGCAAAAAAAAAGGAATTCATACATAGTACAATTTACTCGCAGGGTTATCAGTCACACGTGCTTTATGCTCCCATTACATAGTCATGACATTCCCAGCTAGCGGGGATACTGAAATGTTTGTTATGTGCAAGTAGCAAGGTTGCGTGTTAGCTCCAGCATCTGGTCATCAAGATATGCCTATCAAATGGTCAAGTTGCAGTATCTGGTTGGGTTTGTTGTGGAGAGCAGGCGAGCAAGCAGCCTAGTACCATCCGAGGAAGGCCACAACCGGGGAGCATATGGGACCTCCAAGCCGCAAACTTACTTTGGATTTGCAACCAAAGTTCTCTGTTTTTGTGGCGTGCAACCAGTGCAGTGAAGTCAAAGATTGTATGAGATTCACTGGAGTACTAGATGTATCCTTAACTAACTTATCTTCTCATCAGCGAAGATTCCAACTGTTGGGATCGTCTATTTCCTCCTGGCCCCGTGGATTCTATGTTAATCATCTCGACCAAACATTGAGAATTCAATCCTTAGAGCAAAGGTAGCTTGTGTGTAGCCAAGTGCTACTCTTTTATATTACTGACTTTTATAAACGCAAATTCCATCTTTTTTCTGATGTGCAATGTACATGCATATGCCTTTACAGTTTGTTGCTAGTGGCATTATATTGGAAAAAAACTGCTAATTTTAGTTTTTTTAAGGAGATCTTGTCGTATCAACCGATAAAAAAAAAGAAAAAAGAAAGACAAACACCGATAGGAGCAGTAGCTTTCATTTTGCACGAAACTTGGACATTTTCTACAAAACTGGACTTCTCTCAACAAAATTCCTTAGCTTTTGATTATAGTCGTATACTCTTATCGATATGTTGACGCGTGCGTGGTTGGTGATCGAAAGAAACCCAGCAAGCCAGGAGCAGAGGGGGTAGGAGCTAGGGGAAGGCGTGTGTGGTGGAGGTAGCAGTGTATTCGGTGCTGAAACTTTTGAGAGTGATGAGGCACATGTGAAGAACGGTAGAAATGCCTCGAGATTTGACAAGGACTTCACGCAACGACCACACTTGGGGTGTGACATTTGAGCTTGCGTTGGAGAAGATGCAGAGAGATGAGCCAAGCTGAAATATGTGGCTTGCTTAGGATGGAGGTGTTGTCGCAAGAAAATTGTCTGATGTACGACTTCCATCTTTTAGCTAACAAACTAATACACGTATATTCCAGTATTAGTGAAGGTTGTAAATCAGTCCACGGTAGCCACGGGTACCGTGGATGAGTGCTCTCGGATGGGAGAGTCGGTGGCGCACCAACCAAGCTAGACTCCGTAAACCCGGTTAGTTGCTGTGACGAAACGATGCGTCTAGTCTTCTCCTATTTGGTGCTTCTTTGTTTGCTTTGTGAACTTGGGCGCGTATGGGGCGCGTCTGTCGTCCGCCCTATTTTAGAGGGATCTAAACTAAAAAAAAATTATCTTAAACTAAGTTTAATTATAAAACTAACTGTAAGAACCTCGGTCTAAATCGCGAGACGAATTTAATGAGAGTAGTTAAGCCATGATTAAATGATAGTCACTGTAGCAAAACATAGCTTAATTAGGCTCATTAGTTTCGTCTCTTTGTTTAGAGCCTCTACGACGCCGAACACGTCTATGATATCTTCAACTTTAAAGATGGTTCCGTCGCATTCGACGATTTCTCCTCATAATACTCTTACCAATCCAGCCATGGAACAGGATCTGATGCGTGCCGGACGGGATCGATGGAAAGGACAATCGTGGATGGAGCTAGGTACGGAGACGGCCGGACACTGGACCGATCGATCGATGAGGATGACGCCCACCCGTGGGTGTGGGACCTACACGGAGAATCGTCACCATCCTAATCAGTTTTCAGCCGGCCACTCACCAGCAATAATTGCGGATTCTTTTGCCACCACGATGCCCATGACCACCCTTCCTCCCGCTTTCTTTGGTGACGGGAGCGACGTGCGTCCATGGCCACCGGGCAAGGTCGCCGTCGGTGAATTTTAAAATAGTTGGAGTGGCGGACGGCTGGGGAAAACTCGTCCTCAAAACCCGCCCAGTCTCCAATTTGCCGGGAATGCAAAGTTGCAACACATAGGCTGGCCCATTTCTGTACTGTTCGCCCAGTTCCATTATCCATGCACCTTCTCAGGGTCCATGATTTCTGAGGCCCAATGTGACCAGAGTACAAGATTGGCGTGGGCGTTGGTAGCCAAGCCGGTACATGTACCGTACGGGTGTTCGTTATGAGTGTAGTGCTTCTTTCGGTACAAAACATGACCACACACCTACAATTGAGGTCGTAGAATGCCTCTACCCCTAGCATCATTCATCATAGCATGGCAAGAGGTGAACGACTGGATATCATCAGAGACAGAGCCACCATCGATAGTCTTCCATCCCATGCTAGCTAGACTAGCGAACGTGTGATGCGCTAGCCGCTAGGATGATGTTGATCAGGTTGTGATGTTTTAAATCTAAGATCTGCTGATATGTACTCCCTCCGTTCTGATTTAGTTATCATTCTAGAAGTGTTCTGGAGTGTCCAGATTCATAGAATGTTCAGTGAATTTGGACAGACAGGTTGTCCAGATTTAGAGAATGTTCAATGAATCTGGCAGAATGCCAGAATGACAATTTTTCTGGAAGGAAGTACATGAGATAGCAACGATGGAATGGGCATTAGCAGATGAGCTGCGATGGAAGAGGCAGCGAGAGGATGGCGGCGGCAAACGTCAGCGCGGTCCTAGAAGTGGTAGCCGGCGATGAACGGGACTCGGCAACATGTAGGTATGACCGTGCGGGTCGATCCATTCGACCCTTGGGTCGAACGGATCCAAACCTAGTGCCCTCAACAGTATCCATGGTGACCCAATGGAATCGATTTCCTAGTTTGGTTCCGAGGTCCAGTGTGGTTTGACCCGCCCCATGCCCATCTCTACTTGATATCATGATCATAGAATGCCAAACTATATTCTAGGCTAGCATTATTCATCCTTATAAAATGTCTGACGTGAAGGCTCTTGGATGATCATGATATCATTACAAATATATATAAGAACTAGATGATTTCACTATTGCTATTATATGTCACGCCTGTTTTGTAAAGGCAAAACAGATTCTCGCTTGTGTGCCAGGATCAAGTTCCACACAAGCAGTGACTTCATAAATGGTAACAAAGTACATCCATATCCGAATTATTACAAGTATCGTT
>LAPY01004342.1:17359-27913 GCA_000970635.1 Eragrostis tef | reverse complement strand
ATCCCCGACGGCTCCTCGCCGGCGGTGGTTCGCTGGCGTTCCCCGCCGGCCAGCCGGTGTGCGGTGTCGGCCGGTTTTCTCTTGACAATTTGTCATGCGAAACTTTATTTTGGAACCTAGAAGTCATGCAATGCTTTTTGCTTTGTGAAATGATAAAGGGATGCTCCGACATTCTCCCATCAGTTGCTAGTACTTTATGAATATAGTTATTTGTTGGAGCAAGGAGCACGTACAAGCTGAGACCGTGTTGACTCTGTTGCATGTCGTCGCAATCCTAACACCGAACTGATCCATTCATGCTTGCTTGATAATATAATGGGTGCTTTGCAGGTTACAGAGAGGATCACACGAATCGGTCCTTTTCTTTATTGTTGACCGATGTGTGTATCACTTGTTTTTGTTTTTTTTCTTTCCTGGAATTGATTGTGCGCCATGTGTATCTAGGTGACGTCCCTATGTGCTGTAAACAGTGTGCACCGTCTGCGTTGATGATGTATAAAGCCCTTATCTTTTACGGAAGAGAAATTGGTGTTGATTGGTGAGAGATTAATGATGCTACGTGCTCCGTCCCCGTTGAGTGTCATACTGGGCAAGCAGCAGGGGGTCACGCTATGTGCTCATACGGAAATCTCATGTTTTATTAAGGTTGAATTTTTTTGAAATTCTGTTTCCTTACTCTATTTTTTGTGGCACTTCTCTGTCATAAAACTCATCGAATTAATGACCCTAATAAGCCACCGAACCCCAGCCGGCCACCAATGGCAGATCCCAAATACTCTGTTCCTACCAATGGCTGCTCGGTCGTTCACAACACCCACAACGTCATAAGCACAAGAAACGTAAAAGCCACCGACACACTAAAACATCATCAACAATTTACTCTCTCTCTCTCTCTCTCTCTCTCTCTTTTTGCGGGTACACAATTCACTGCTATGAAGGTGAGTCCTGGCCCAGCGGTAAAGCTGTTGCTTCGTGACCATGAGGTCATGGGTCCTACAGACTCTTGCAGAAACGCAAGGAAAGGCTGCGTACAAAAGACTCTGCGCACGGAACCCCAGTCGGACCTTTCCCCGGACCCTGCGCAAGCGGAGTTACGTGCAACGGGCTACCCTTTTTTTCCTACACAATTCACTGTTACACAACGTCTTCACAATAAAAGGAAAAGAACAGTCAGCAACTTTTCTTGGATGAATCATACATACATACATCTACCATTTAAACGCACACTGCTGTTCTGTTCAAGAATCGAAGCATCAAAACCATATCGTGGTACAAGTAATCTTCATTCCAAACCAATTTCACCTACTGCGTACAGCATAAAGCAGGGAATATCGTATATCTGGAATTCGTACCAGTTCAACATGGTCCAGCTTGGTTTTAGAGGATATAACATGCAGTCATGAAGATGCCCAATCTCCCCATACATGTTTCTACATCTATAATTAGTTCTGCACAGGTTGCATTTCCCGTTCCTGCGCCACTGCACAGCAAGAGGTTTCACAAGTGAGATTGTGCCAACTGCCAACTGATGTTGCATTTCCGAAATTCTGACAGGCCAGGAAGTTCATAGCCTCCTAGGCCATGAATGTCTTTGAAAGGGTAACGGGGTTTTAAGAAAGGATAAGTGCATCTTTATTTTGCTATTCGTTTATACAGTCAGTGGTAGCTCGTAGATGTACAGCTAAATTAAGAGAATCGGACGCTTAATAGTTGTGTTCTTTTTCAAATTTCAAGTGTACTTTCCCACCATTTTCATCATAATGGAGATTCCATCATAAGAGATTAGTAGACAAGAGTGCCAACTATGATGAACAAAAAGACAAACTAGCAGAGGAGAATATGCATGCGTAGGATGCAAGATAAACACAAGAAACTTCATGAAGCAAGATACAGATGTAAAGTTCCTCTTAAACCAACAAAATATATGAATTCGAGTGGGATAATAACAGCTATTTGCATTTTACCTTGCAGGGACTTCTCAAAGTTCTCCAGCTGGGAAATAAAGCCTTCATTAGGACCCACTTGAGGTCGTTTGCTTCTAACTAGTGACAATGCACTCTCAAGGCTCATTTGATGCTTCTTCATGAGATATGCAACAACTATCGTAACACTGAGCATTAAGAGAGAGTTGAGTTAGCATGATCATGTGAAATAAAGTTTCTTTCAATGTGAAATATCAATAGGTAAAGTAACATGTGATTTCATCCTTAATCCAATAAATGAGTTCTTACTGAAATGGAATACAGTTGACCTTAGCAGACAATCAATTAATGTTTTTTCATAAATAAACTCAAGAAAGGCACAGCAACAAATAATTCATATTCTGATAATAGTAGCAAAGAATTCAAACTAAATAGTAAGTGTAACATGACAGATGGAAAATATTGTAAATGTACAAGTCCTTCAATGTAGCCTGTAAGATCTCTCGTGATTAAACTGTATACATCTGGGTATAATAGATACTTCGCATTAAAATGCATGATACAGCCTTTAGACTGGTTGTATTGATTTGTTTTTAGTTTCTTTTTTTCTTTTCTTTTTTAAAGGAAACTGCTATTGATTTGTTGGGAACGTCTTCTCATTTTTCCAAAAATGCAGGAGAAATGTGTGCACTGTTGATGTGTTTGACAAGGTCCCAAAATTACCAACCTCATTAATCAGACTGAATAACTTAGCTACTAAGATTGCACTTAAAATTCTGTTGAGCCACATATATCTCTCACATGCTTCTCAATTGATATAAACTGATCACAAGAGAATAGTTTGATTATTTTAGTGATTCCACAAGTGTTGGTGAAATTGCTCCTTTTAATGTTCCAGATAATGAAAATGATCTGCTGGAGGCAAATCATGATCAGGATGAGGAAGTTATACTGGATGCAAATCATGATCACGATGAGGAACTTTTCAGATGCTATCTGAACTACGGCAATGCCACACCTAGCCATTTCTTGTTTTATGTGTTTTATACTTTGAGGCATAATTGTTGGTATATCACACATATAAACCAGCCGCTTTCCTTCGACCTGTTTCACCCTTATTCACTTGTATCTCAATATGTATACAAGCGCAATCACACCTCATTTGAAATTATGACTGGCTGCTAACATAAAAGACAATCCAAAAGGAACGAAAATAAATAACTAGTCAACATAAACAAAATCGAGGGATCACCTCCTCGACCGCCCAGCAAAGCAATGGACTAACACATTGCCTCCAGTGCTTATAGCTTCATCTATGAAACTAAAGCACTCATCAAAGTGCTTTGACAAATCAGTGTCCGGGCTGTCAAGTACTGCATTGATGCAAAAAAGCATTGCTTAGTAGTGCATTGGATCTTGGATATAAAAGCAATGAGCCAATAAAGGTGGAGCGAAGTGAATGGAGACTGATAAAAGCATAGGAAAGAACTAAATGATAACTGAAATATAAGGAAATTGCATATTTAATTTTTATTTCATAGAACTAGACATGTCAAACCAAAGTGGCTAACTTATCATACTGGATGAAAACAAGGAGAGCAGACTTATGCATGTCATTAGCATAGCAATACAGCATTTTCTTTGGACCAGAAGTATCATGATGTGACTTATGGCAAAGGCCGGGAACGATGTGGATCAGGTTGAGTAAATTTAGAAAAGTCCGCATTAGTCGACAAGACTAAAAACAATCCTGCATAGCTTTTAATTCCACAAAACAAGTCACAAAAGATTTAAGAAATAAGCCAGAGACATGGGGTACCAATCGACTATGGTAGCACAATTGGATTTTTTGAAGAGTGAAGATGGTCAACTTATTTCACTCCGAATCAATGTACCATGTAATCAAACCTATTATTTTTCACTAGGTTACTACTGTAAAAACTCAATACAATTTCACACATTTAGTAACTAAATAATGCGCAGAATGGTAATCATGAATGGAACTAGCTGCAACTCATACACATAATGGTTATATCACTGGGATAAGCATCGCCTGGTGCTCAAGGAGGTGATCCGATCCGAACTGATCTGATCATTGTGCATTTTTTACGACTATTATTGAAAAGAGGAACGAAACAAAAATTTAAAAACTCCAACTACAATTAGTAAAAGTGGGGGATATGTCACGAGTAACTCAGGAGACATTACCAGATTATTTAAAGCAGAAGGTATCGGTTATATTATCAATATTGCTACTCACAAATATTAGTGAATAATGAGAAGAAAAAAGGTGAGGAAAATTACCCTCGATCTTCTTGTAATTGAATTCAGCTGGAAAGGATGGATTTAGTGATCTGGCAACGATCAAAACATGGGTGATGTTCAAGCTCTTCAGAGCATCCTTGTTCAGCGCAGCGCCGACAGATCCCAGATAGAGACCCTACAAGTTGTGATGATATATCTATTAAACATATATGCAACAATTTTAACACAGCACTTTTGTTGATGAATTTGAGATCCATATGGGGTGCATTAGGGTCAGAAATATAAGAATTGCTCCCAACCAGTTCAGGACTAATGTTCTGCATTCGCGAAACGCACAGTGAAACAAAAATTGATATCAATGGTGCATTCTTATCCTCCATCTAAATCAAAAGGCGATCAGTGTTCCCACGAATCCAACCTCCCAAAGAAGACTCTAGTAAATGTTCGACGCCGTCGCAACACGCGAATCGATCAGGTCGTACCCCACGAGATCGTCTAACCCCACAATCAATCACAGGATCGGATCGAACACCAGAGCAAAACGAAGAATCGGGAATCCAGGTCCGGAAGGAAAGGGGAAAGATCGGGGCGCCGAGCAGACCTGGTCGATGGGGCAGGGCGTGTTGTCGGCCTTGCGGTACCGGGCGGCGAAGAAGCCCTGCATCAGCGCCATGAGCACCCGGGCCTGCTGCTGCTCGTAGTCGTCCCGCCCGTGCTCATCCCGCTCCGGCGCTTTCCCCGTCTCCGGCATCGACATGGATTCCCTCCTCTCCTCGGTGATGATTGCTGCAGACCAAACAACGGGGAGAGAGAGGAGTGGTAGCGAGGAGGAACGGGGGAATCGCTGCCTCCGTGCCAAGGAATCCGTGCCTCCGTGCCCCCCATTTTCTTTTTTTCTCGCTTCACGCTATCAGGTCCAGTCAGAAATTGCCGGAGTTTGATTGTGGGATAAATGATTCAAATTGGAAATTCACAAGAGTAAATTTCATAAAACTTTGGTTCTCGCTTCACGCTACCACGTCCACTCAGAAATTGCCGGAGTTTGATTGTGAGATAAATGATTCAAATTGTAAATTCATAAGAGTAAATTTCATAAAACTTTGGGTTTTGTGGTCATTGTTTCACAATCACTAAATTATTTTGACTCGTCCCAATTAATCCTGTGTATTTTGATCAAATTATTTCATAAAACCCATCTCTATCAAAACAATATGAATCTTACATATTTACTTAACTTTAATTTGAATGGTTGTGCATCCAACTAAATAGTTCTGTTAATCAAATTGACCCCGCAAACGCATCAAGCAAGCACAAATATAATGTATCACAAACTTACATATTAATGTGCCCTTAAATCACAAAACAATAGACTGTGTAAACCATGGATGGTAAATCTACAGATTTAACACAGCCTAAATGTGTAATGTTGTGATACATCGACCCCTTCAAATTTGTAGTGTTGTGACAATTTTGTCCAAAAAAACAATATTTTTTGAAACTTACTCTGAAATTGTGAAAACGTAATTTGCAGTTTTATGGTGCCCAAGCAAACCTGCATATGTAAGGTTTTCATGCTATTGTCATCCTAGCTTACGGGAGCCCTCGTGCGTATCTTATACGGTTCTACTTCCTCTATTTCAAAATAAGTGGCATCTTAGCATCAAGAACAGGAATTAAAGAGAGATAAAAAGATAGAGGCTAAAAACGATAAGCATTAAGAGATGGGAGAGATAAAAAAACTGCATGCGAGAATGACACTTATTTTCCAAAAACTGTGTGCTCTTCGAATGACATTTGAAAGAGGACATATGGAGTATCTGCTTTCCTCGCAAAAAAAAAACAAAAAAAAAACAAAGTATCTGCTTCTCTCCTCCCAATGTTAAATTTTAAAGTCCAATTCAACACTACGTTATGTCACATCTTATATCTATTCAAAACATTTAAAAATGTCAAAGTTGGTCAATATTGGAAGTGTTACATTATATGCATATTTTATCTAAAAGAAAAGACGCCACCACAAATGGAGCTTTCACGATCTCAACACATTTCGATTCGAGGGTTGTCATCCTACAAGGTGCAACACTACAACACTATAAAAGACCACATTACAGAGTCTGACCATCATCTACACCCTCGACAAATGTAGTGCCTTTGGGTTTGTCTTAAGTCAAACCTAACTTTTAAACTTTGACCAACAATATTTATTTATAAATATATAATATTTCAAATTTAAAGAGTCATATTATGAAAATATGTTTCACGATACAACATCATTTCTATTTTCTCAACCTTTATAGAACTTTTTGTTATGGATAGTTAAACATTTGTTGCGGAGCGAGTACTCGTTTAAAACAGTGATAACAGGAGCGGAGTGGCGGTCCACGTTGGCCCGTCCAGCGGTAGCCTTGAGACATACATGGCACTGAACATGTAAAAGCTGATACATCCATTCCGAAGCACCACACGTCACGATTACAATCCGAGAATTTTCATGGCATATATGTTTGAGCACCCACACACACCACACGATCAAGGAAACAGGAAACGATTGCAGCAGTCATACTATTAGTTCTTGCATACACCAAAACAAAAGGAAAAGAAAGTGATACAGCTCACAAAGAGTAGCTAGAAAACTGAAAGCCAACAAAATAATGATCACACTTCGCTCGCTCGGGAAAGCAAGTCTGGAAAACCGTAGATGCTTCATCATATATGCCCTCCCTTATGACACGATGGAGAAAAGCTCAGTACCTTCTCCTGGGAGGGCTCCTTGATCTGCAAAAATGATCACATTAAGCATTAGATGTAGCAACGACCAAAATGACATCAGGCAAGAGCATACATGAGTAAATTTACAATGTGCCTACTAGAATTATTAGGACATGGAACCTGCCTCTACAAGTTAAAAAGTAATTATACACAGATATTCTGTAAAAAGAACTAACTAAACAAAAGAGTTTATACAAAAGTTTACCAGCCTCAAGTGGCCACATAGCTCACACACATAAATTTGCCACAATAAGAGCACACTATCACAATGATGGGAATATATCCGGTGCATTAGCACTTTGGGTACAATGACCAATAACTTCTCTTTAGGTGCAGAGCACGTTCAATTTACTAGGTGTGTATGTGTGTGTAAAATTTGTAATTCAAATGGTAGCACGCAGAACCATAAGCAAATATATTGGGATATTATAATACAATCATAGTACTTCTTTAAGGAAAAAATACTATTCACATCAAACTTATATTTTTTCATGTACGCGTGTTGTGAGTTTGAAGGTGAAATTTCCAGGAAAAAAGTTATAACAAGTTGCAGGCTACACTTTGTCCGTCTTATAGAATTTTCTATGTAGATTTGGTGTCCGAACCAAAAGATGATTGCACCTAACGGGCCAATTGTAGTTGGTAGGTTGTGATCGAAGTCATACCTCCTGCGAACATTTCTTCGCTTGGCAGGGCCACTACTAAATGCCCAGTCAACATTAATTATCTGGGTAACAAGCTCAGTTCCGTCCATCGCTTTAATTGCAGCCTGGGCTTCCTCAAAGTTCTCGTACTCAATCAGAGCATATCCCTGCGTAAGAGTTGGGGCAAACACTTAAAAACATCATACATCTTTCCTGTGTGACTTGTCAAATTAGCCGGCGTACATACAGATTTATGATAATCTATTTTTCATGTATTTCCCTGTTCAAAAGCACCACTGAACTAAATGATGCTGTCTCCTGATTCATCATAGATTCATAGCATAGCACAGATATGGATAAAATTAAGTGGGCAAAGCAACAGAACGATTAAGTAATAGTTGATCTATTCACATTATTCAGAACCAGTACGTGTCACCATTCCACATAAGATATTATAATTACTTAGCAAACAGGATTGTCCGGACAAATGAAGCACAATCAAATTAAGCCTTGGATTAAACTAATTTTTTGTTTGTTTCCACATGCCAAGGTTGAACACAACCAAATTAGTACCCTAAAACAGCATACTCTGCCATCCAAGGGAACAATGCGCATCTTAGAGATTACCAGATAGAATTTACGCTTCAGGTATTTTTTTACTAGGTTTTTAGCAATATAACAAGCCCACCCCAACTTGCTTGGGATACAAAGGCTATGTTGTTGTTGTTATTGTTTTTAGCAATATAACACCTATCAGGCTATCACTCTATCAGTTAAGTTTATTATAATTACCAAGTCCAATGCTTCAAATAATTTCATTCCTTCTTATAACCATCACAAGTACAGACAACAACAAAAACATCTTACATGAAGCTTGTAATCTAGCTTTAGGTTCTAGAAGCAAAAAAATGTAAGGCGGTTCATGAGATGCTTGCAACAAAGAGATAACATAATACATAGAGAGATTGCATATTCCCTAAAAAAATCAAAGAGATGGCCTAATACACAGAGAGAATAACTACTTCTATTGCCTGTAAAACCTTTTGCATTCTCAAAGGTAACTAAGATTTTCATTCTTTATGGATGAGAGAAGCAGCTGGATCCAAACATGCAATAGATATGAGTAAAAACCTACCTTGACAAACCCAGTACGGCGATCTAAATTCAAATGCAGGTTCTTGACCTGCCCAAACTCCTGAAAAGCATTATGGAGATCATCTTCCTGTGCTTCTTCATGAACTCCAGTTACCAAAATAATCCACCCCTCAATAGCTGCAAACACAAAAAGCAAGAGTTTAACACACGCAATAGAGTTCTTCATTGGGTAAACGTATTAAACTTGTAGTCTACCAAGAGCAGTATGACACCGTTGCTTAGAGAAATGTCATCACAAAATGACAATGGCATAGTAGGTTACATGGAACAGTGACACCAATGATATAGCACCCACCTTTTATAGAAGGGGAAAAAATATTGCCCACCAAAAGAAACTAAACACCTAGAAAACTGCATACTATGTAAGGGAAGGATGAAAGTAAATGAAGGACCATAAGAAACACATCAGATGACTGTTAGTTAGCAACCTGACCAGTTATGACTCACGAGTCACAAATCATATGGACAGCCAGTTGTCTCATCATATAACCATAATATGGAAGAACGATGATTAGCCTGACAAATATACCCCCCCCCCCCCCACCACCACCCCAAAAAAAAACATAAAGTCTGCCTAATCACATAAGAATATCAGATCAAATCTTCAAACTCTGTTCACAAACAACCTTCATGAAAAGATAGATTCCTGATTCAAAGCAAAATTATCTGAATGAAAACAGATAAATGATTTCAACTTTGTGCCCACTATAACCTCCAAATGCTCGAAGAACTAAGGAAACACCAAACATCATTGCCTATGAACTCGGCTGAATTATTGCACGTCCACATCCATTTCTTGAAGAAAACAACAAATCTTACAAAACGAAAACTACATGGGCGGCATCAAGGTTGCTTAAATTGTACGAACACAACTTCCACATCAATTGAGACAACATTTTTTTGCATTCAAACAGTTAAGTAAATAATAAAGAGATACAGCAACATGCAAATTAAATTAAGAATTCTTAGACACAGCAACATGGAATAAGAATTATAGCAACGCATAAATAGTCAAAAGTTCGGCGCAACGAATTATTTGACTGCAGAACCTACAAGGGTGAAAATTTCTAATATCCACATCAGTAAGAAAAGATCAGGATTACGACAACCCCCTCTAGGGAAAGGCAACTGCAATATCTAGTCAGGCATGGCGATTTTCTATTTCGCAGATCTATATTTTGATTCGGAAACCAAAGGGCTAGAACTAGATCATGCTCCCAAAAACTCTTGTCAAATAACCAGATCAAAGCTTGCTGCAATTCTCATGTTGATCTTTGACAAAATCTGCTCCCAAAAACGGAAGCAAACCCTAGAACCATGACGGCTGAGCAGGTCAAACGATGGCATCAGTTCAGAACTCAAATGTGATGTCTCTTACTTTGTAAACTACAAATCCATAGCCAAAGCAGCAACCTTTCGCAAGACATAGCTGAGCACAAGCGCTAGGTAGCCACTGAATCGCCCTGAGAAACGCAAAACCCTACCTACAGAGCAAGATCCTCGCATCTGCTTCAACAAAGCAAGATCCTATACAACCGCCTGTCGGAACTAAATCCACCTAAGAAAGAACGGGGCATCTGCAAAAATTTGTAGAAAAGCGGAGAAGAAAGCGAAGGAGAGAAGGGGGAAGCGGCAGTGACGTACATCTGAGGGGCCCTGGGCCGTCGTCGGAGCCGAGGGAGTCGAAATCTCCGCGGCCAGAGAGCGGGCGCGAGGAGGAAGGCTCCTCGCGGAAGCCGCGGCCCTTGGTCTTACGCGCGGCGGCGGACGAGTCCCCGCCGGCGGCCATTGGGGGGCGG
>LAPY01004342.1:1879-16095 GCA_000970635.1 Eragrostis tef | reverse complement strand
CGGGCCCCCGCCGGCGGCTATGGTGGAGCGGAGGCGGGGGGCGGCCGGGGCCGGGTTGGCCTCGGGGGCTTCGTCGTCCATGAGGTCGTCATCGTCGGAGTTGAAGTCCAGCAACTCCATGTCCCCTGCGTTCGCCGCCGCCATGGTCGCTCTCTCCTCTCCTGCTAGGGTGGTGCTGCTCGGGATGCGGCGGCGGATGAAGGACGAGTTCGCGGGGGCCACGTCGATTGAGAGGAATACGCTGGTTTTGGAACCCACCTCTCCGCGCCTTCCTCAGCGGTTTTTTTTTTATTTGGCCAGCTTATATTGATTAAAATAACAACTATATGTGTATTTTTTTCCGAATACGCAGATTGCAAAACCAAAAACTCTTGTCTTTTCCCTGCCATACACATTCAAAGGTTGCTGACACGTGAGACCAAACAGACGTTTTTGAGACTAGCTTTTAAAAATTGTGACTTTTTATTTAATGTATCAATTGAAGTTATGATAAAGTGAAATTAACGCTCTTTTTAACATTTAAAAATATAAATCTAGATTATTTAACATATAGATGGCTTCGAATAGTTAGGCATAACTAAGGTTAACTTCATGTGGGTGTTAGATATTGTTTGCAAGATTTTTCAAGCTAAATTGATTCGTGCAACCGGTCACTTAGGGTACGATTGATTTCAGACGGTCGCTTACGCTTTCGTCCTCGCTTTAGCATAAAAAGATCAATATGAAGTTATTGCATTCCAAGTGACCTACTATTTAACTTGTACATGTTCTTCTTATGCGGTCTTTGTACGTAATCCACAATTTGTTGTAAGGGTGGAAAGTAGGTACGGAAATTACGTAATATCCAACATTTGTATCCGTAATATTTTTACACTATTCATTTCACATTAGAATTTGATTAGAAAATATGGATACAGAAGATGTTTGAGGTTTTGACATCTGGTATTCAATATCCATGTTTATATTAGTATCCATCACTATATCATAAATATACCCTTATAATATATCAAAATTATTAGAAAGCTGAGTCCATTTTAATGTGACTTAGTGCCGAGATAGAATATCTGAAATAATGTTATTAAATATAATTTAGAGAGAAAAAAGTGTACTAATTATTAGAAAAGTTAGATGCATTCCTATCTTTCTGGATTAAAAGGACTATATTCGTTTTGTTTAACACTACTGCAAAAACGTGTCAATGTTGAACAAAGATTTATTTTCTATCCATTTCCATATTGGTTTTCAAATATGTATAGACATGGTAAAGACACTATTCAATCTGGGATCGACTCACCTGCAGGGGTCACCGCACATAACTAAGTGCAGGCCCAATCTGCGGGTGACACTTGGCCCTATTAGTTTAAGGCCTTCTTTAGAACGCATCAATGAAAAACACAAGAATAGAATAGGATGGCAGGTGCAAAACATAGAATTTAAAAACACAGGAATTTTGTGAAGAGTGTTGTTTGGATGAGCTACATGAAAGCACAGGATTTTTATAAGAAAGTGAATAGTAAATCTCATTCCTTAATAATCATTTCAACGTGTTTAAATAATGTGTCATCAATTTGGATGTATGCTGGACTCACTGATCTGGCTTCTTTGCAAGCTTTGCCTCGATCTACGCAAAGGAAGAAAAAAAAAGAGGTTGGAGTGGAGGGAAAACTTTTCTGTGTTTTTCTTCTGGAATCAACTGCTCAGGAACTTTTCCTATGAAATTCCTAGGCTGCTTTCCTACAATCCAAAGAGTGCCACGGTAGTCAAATCCTAAAGAATCTGAATGCTATGTTTTTTCTTTGTTTTTCCTACAATCCAAAGAAGCTCTAACTGGAGAGTAAACAGAGTTATTCGCTAACGGCTCGTTCCTCTCCCGTGAGGCAGGAAACAGAGATCAACAGCCTGCAGCCGCCTGAGGCTCGTTGAGGCTGTGCTGCCGGACTGTCGGCGGTGGCACTGATGTGCGAGCTCGTCGGCTGGTTCCAACTGACCGAGAGCGGCGGCGCACCTGTAGCTGTAGAAGGGTAAATCACAGGGGCCCCTCACAAATTAGCGAGCTCGCCCTCGAAAAAAAAAATAGCGAGCTCGCCGTGTTTGAAGGATTTTTATCATTGAAGCCTTTCCTTGAGCACACAAACTTTTTGGTCCGAATCACACTTGTTGAAGAACGATCATGCCAATGTTTCCTAACACTGAATCCAACCCGGCCTCCATACCTGTTGTAGAATTCGTATGCTCTATATATTCATTCTCAAATTCCATTCCAGTCACTGGTTGTATCGTTGTCTCCTGGCTATTATGTGTGCTTGAATTTTGACTCACCCGTATCTCCCATCTCATGATCTAACAAAGAATTAAAAATATAAAACAGTCATCTAACGTTCTATGATTCGAAAGAATAACTTTGCAGTACATGTCTATCAGACAAATAAACAAACAGATTTGCAACAAGTTTGTCTTAACATTTATTGTTGGGTCCCATCTATTCTCACACAAATTGCTCACGCGAGCCGTGGCGACCGGCGCGTCTGCATCGACCAAGTGCACTCTCTCTCTTACTTTATTTGACAAAAAAACTAATGTGCTTGTCGATGCGCCCACTGTTGGGCTTGCTCTTAACTGAGTACAATGACAGTCTTTGATTCAAAAGAAAAGTAATGTTTCAATTCAATCTACTGTACATGTATTATCGACTTTTTTTAGATAATGAAAAAAAAGATGTCCCGGCCTTGACCTCTAAGAAGGCTAGCCCAATTATTACAAGTATTGCAGCACATACATCTGTCACATATCACACGTTAGACAAATAAAATACCAATAGTTTGGATGAACAACATGTCTAAGATATAATTCTATCACTAAATCTCCATCCATGGTGAGCGAAAATATGCATAACCGTAGTCTCCAATCTACGGCACGCCGTCTTTATCAATCCTTTATCTTGATCACACTTTTAGAGCAGCGACCAAAACTGAAGCCAATGTGTTCGCCTGTAGATAGGTTTTAAGTGAAGTGCTATCAAAAATTGTATCATTTCTATTTAACCATATGGCTCAACACAAAGCAAGTGCACCAACAAGTAGTTGTTTCTTTAATTTAACACCCACTCATGTTAATCAAGACACAAACATATAGGAAACACTATTAGGCGGAACCAAATCAAACGTGAACCGAACAACTCTCCAAAGAAATCTAACATAATGACAACTAAAAAAGAGATGTTGAATGCTTTTATCTTAGTCAGCTTGGCGTCCCTTGCGGCGCGAGCGAAACTGTTGTTGCCGCGCGCGGTTGCCTGATTTTCGGGAGATTAATCAGGTGACGGATTCAATCGAACAAATTAGGCTATTAACAATGGCTCTTTCATTTGCATTTAATTAGATGCCACATCAACAAAAATAGTGACATGGCAAGAAATTCGTTATGAAAGAAGAGAGATCCTTTCATCCCTATGAAAGGATGTCATCGCTGTTTCCAACACGATGAAAGGCAAAAGAAAGTGCATTGAGAGTCTTTCATTTCATACTCAAAGACTCCAACCAACAAATGAGTGCCACCTAGTAGTGATTTAATATTTTAGTGAACTGTACACTGAGAGATACAATTTTATTTCATTAAACAAGACCACAAAGTTGATGTGTCACATTAAAAAGTGTGAGATAAAAGATACCACTGGCCTTAAAAGACGTGAAGGGCTCATGGGCACCTGGCAAGGTGTCACCCGCAGATTGGGCCTGCACTTAGTTATGTGCGGTGACCCCTGCTGGTGAGCCGATCCCATTCAATCTGTTTCCACCCATAATTTTGGCGTGACCAGTATTCCAGATCATGGATTGGGATTTCTACGACTGCTTGTTATTTAACTAGCTTTCACGTGACAGAAATTACACATCCTTTCAACAAGCCACAATGTCAGTTCATCAGTTGCATAGGCAAAACTGTGGATGCTCATAGAAATCTTCAAGGAGAAACCATTATAATCACAAATTCAAAATTTTTCGACCAACATATACACAATTCTATTCTAAAAGATATCCCTATCAGATCCGCAGGGGCACGAAACAGGAAAACAAATTTCACTTTTATTTCATGGATGCATCCTTTAGAAACTTCCAAGAAGGCTTTGCCACATTTGATGGAGCAGATCCCACAGATAGCAGGAGATTTTCAAGCTGTCTTATTCTGTCTGCTACTTTCTCGAGTTCCAGTATGGCGTCATCAACAGTATCAGGAGACGCCTCAGATACAGGCTCGGTTGAGATTTTCCGTCTCTTGAGACTTATGGGACTTGATTCACCATCTGAGAGGGCCTCACGAAATTCACCTTGCTCGGCAACAGGATTTTCAGTTCCTCTTTCCATGCAGCGTTTGCCGTTTTGGTTGGCTTGAAGGTCCACATTTGAATTTATAACCTCCTGAGGCGTATCAGATGTTCTATTCGAACATATTAGTGCTTCCCCTTTATCGTCTTGCTTATTCACGAAAACATCATCACCGGTGTTTGCCGGAAGTTTTGCTCCAGTCTCCATGACATCTGCAGGCATAACAGATGGCACATTCAAGCATTTTTGTTCTTCCTCTCTACTATCATTAGATGGCACATCGTCCTCGTCCGAGCTGCTACTTCCTGTATCTGATATCAGACTCGTGAGCAAAAAATACGGTGCATAAGCCAAAAAAGCAAACAAATAGGGGGTACAGCCAGCTATTTCTCTACAAAGAGAAGAGTTATATTTCCTTGTAAGAGTAAAAAACAGTCTATGCAACACAAATGGCATTAACAGCCAAGGAGAAGGTTTCGAATGGTGGGTCGAAATATCAATATGCAACAGCAATGTAGAATGCTACCCCCAGGAGAAGCTTTAGAATGGTTGGTCGGAGTATCCAAGTCCTACCCTGAAAACAGGTTGAGTGGTCTCATGGAAGACTACAATCCAGTTAGTGTGATTAGCATGCCATCTCGTCTCCCTCAAATATGATACCCATCTATTTGTTCATTACCTAATAGTAACTTTTGCTATTTACTAGCATGAGACACAAAGGATAAGATGCATCGGTGGTAACTCTAAAGTGGAGAGATGAAGTGATGTATGGGTTAGTTGTATTGAACCGTCACAATGGGGAATATATGTAGCGCATGACACAATGATAATAGTATCCTTCACAGTAAATATTTTGGCAGGAATTTGAACAATGCACCACAGCTTAAAACTCTTAGCATATCAAGTAACTTAACTACCAGAAGGTGAGACAAATTTATATGTTCATTGTTGTATATCGTTAAATTGGTACACTTCCATCTGCAATTTCATTTCCTATACTTGAGATAATAATACAAGTCTAAAAAAAACGATCTCTTTCTTTTTAATAGGACAGTTCCGTACAGTTTCTACAGATCTCAACTTCAGTACAGTGGGGACTTGGACACTTGGTGGTGTTGCAGTTGAATTACACTTTCAGTACTTTCACCTTTTCAACAATGGAATGGTACTTCACCCCTAGTAAGTTGAATGTAAGAGGTCTATTCAACAATGGAATGCAATATGTTGGGTGCCAGATGTCAAACTAAAGACACTAGTTAAATCCTTAGGTAAATGTGTATCCAAGCCATATTAGTGTAAAAGAAATAAGAAGATAAGTTATACCTGTTTTCTGAGTAATCAAACGAGCAGTATACCAGCATTTTCCGTTTTCCTGACACAACAGAAGAAATAGTTGAAAGACAAAAAAAATGATGGTATTTAGTATTTACAATTACATCATTAGTTGGTCAATTGGTCAAACCAATAAAAAGTGTATTCCTTTTTTAATACCTGAATTTACAAATTGAGAGGTGATGTCTACAATACAAATCATGACGATGGTTGTCAGCATGGCAGGTTACCGTATACAAAAAGATACTAGGTAGGATCAATTTTTATTGAGTACTGTAGACGATAATCAAAATTATCCTAGCAAGAAATCTAGAAAAGTTGTTGGATTGAGATGTAATAGAATAGGCAGCTAAAAGATTGTAATCATAGAGATTTCAGGAACTTCTGGCATTATAGCAGTTTTCATATATCCTGGCGCGTGGTCTGTGGATTAAAATAATCTGGAAGCACCACAATGTATGGTCTATGGATCAAAAATATATATTTATTTCTAAAAGGGTATCAAAAATACTCCCTCCGTTCAGAAATAGATGTCATTCTAGCTCCGGGCACGGAAACTAAGGAGATGTGGAAAAGGTGGGTGCGCAGAAAACAAGGAGAGAGATAGAGATAGAAATGGGAAGAGAGGAAGGTGTATTGGGAAGAGAGAAATGTGCATTGGGAGTGAGAATGACATGTAATTTTGAACGGAGGGAGTATGTATTTATTATAAAAGGATATCAAAAATATTTTATTTATTATTAAAAGGTGTGTATGATCTATGTCAATCTTTTTATATTTTTTACAACAGAAGTGTGTTAACAACATAGCAGTCAAACTTTAAAAAATTGACTATTGTACATAAAGCCATTAAGGTTTGTTACATAAAGATGAAACTAGTAAGTCCAGAATTAGTTTCAATCAGTCGTCTGTTCCAAACAATTAATTATCGCTGATAGTATCCTATGGGGATCATCGAATCAAAACAATAAGCCTAGTTTAAAGGGGTTCATCGGAACACCTGGAAATTATACCTCGAGAAGGAGATTCAATTAAGCGAGATTCTGAACCGACAATTTCGTCTTTCCCATGAAAAGGTATAGCGAGAGCATTTATAACACGACCCATGTATTTGAGCAATTCTTCTTGTTGCTTTTACAAAAATTACCTCTTGTACGATCAACCAATCGCCCGCTGATACAATCCCAACATTTTGGAATCCAACATTTTTGGAATCCAACATTATTTCACCAAGACCTATAATACATGCAGGCGCATCCCCCACTTGAACTATGCAACCGATATATATATTTTCATTTTTCAAACTTGGTATTGATGTCCAAAATGGCTCAAGAAAAGGAGAGAGTATTGAAAGGAAACCTAAAGACAGGCACTCCCTCCGACTTTAAAGGTACGATGTTAGGAGGATGTTTCATAGTTCAAATTGAACTAAGAAACAATGTCCTAACATAACACCATATTTAAAAACAGGGGGAGGGGAGCACCATTTGGATAACAGGTGAGGCATTAAGGTTGTGTTCATGAAGCACTTCCCTGTTTAATACTCTTAATCTTTTGCCTCTCAATGAATTTTACGGAGTTCAGCTAGTTACACAGGACCTTAAATAATTCTCACAAGAATATGCCTACAAATCCTGAATGGAGGATATTTGCCAACCTTCTCTTGTGTTCATTCAAAATGTTTATATGACAAAAACAAATATTTTCCAGGCACTGCATTGTTGTATATTACCTGTGAAAGAGGCGCACTCCAACCTTTTTCAAGGGACCAATCAAGGGCTGGCCTCAGATCCTTACAATCAGCATCATAGCATCCACCTTCACCAATTGGTGGTTCATGCAAAACAATCTATAAGGACAAACCCAAGTAGAGTCATGTAGAAATTGCTCAATGCATCATATCTATAAATACATTGACTATGAACATTATTAATCACAAAATAAAAATGCATAATCTTTATTATATATAATGATGCGTTTCGAAGGGAAATAGGCATGTAATTCCAAAAGGAGACAATGATGCTCACATAAACACATCCAAATGCCTTGTTACACAACAATTGCCCTTTTTAATAAGTTGTAACCATCATAGTTTTGTACTCCGGACAGACTAAACGTTATCGCCACCAATGCTATTAATTACAACGACTTGCATACATTATCTGCAAATTACAGGAAACTCGCTTGCCATCCTCATATAATTGCATAACTAATCATACCTAAAAGTAACAGCTGATGCCAAATATTGGTAAAAAAATCAGATCAAAAGTGAAATTACGTAGGGAAACATGTATATACTAATTGCAAACTTTTAGAACAAATGGACCACACGAATTGTTCGGCTATGTGAAAGAAGCTGGTAATTGTTACTACACAAACTGTTAACTATTACCTTAACTTTGTCATCACCGAGCAACTCCATAATTTTTGCACTCCAGTAACATTCAGTATACCACCATTCAATCAAGTCACCTACTTTCCACAGACTGCTAACAACTGCTATAACGTCAGTTTTTGGGAGCTCGTCAGGTATTTGATTCTCCCAATACCACTGCGGAAAGGAAGGCCGTATCATGATATCCCTACTCTCACTTGATTTCTGCTTACGGCATCCTGGGCGAAGTTTATATAATCGAGTTTATTTCTTTTCTGTCAAACAAAAAAAGAACCTGTAAGATGCCAAAGACTACTGTAGACAGTTTAGAATGGGCTTTCTGATGGTAGCGTAGCCAAACCAAAGACAACAAAATATTCATAAAGATAGTGCCACTTTTGGTTTGACTTTCATTGTCCGATGAGACATAAATACATGATACAAATATACCAAAATTTTATGGCTTTATGCACAGATGATTTCATGGTTTAAATCATTTACCCTCAGTATAAACTAAGGAAAAGGAAAAGTTTGTATCATGCAAAAATTCGCACCCACTGCCTGTCTCATTACTGTCCACAGCGTATGAATTGCACCCTGAAATTTTGTGTATGTGCATCACATGCACTACACTTACAAATTTTGGCTTCTTTAGAATAAGCGTGACATGTGCTTTTAATAAAGGAAAAATTGGACAATAATAAATGGGCTCATGTAATTGGACAAAGAAAATCATCGAAAATGTCCTAACGTCCCAAATTTTACTTTTATTTTTCGCTGTTTTGGATTGGGCAAGGAATACGAACAGAGCCACAAACCACCAGTCCAACGCTTCTATACTTAGACCAAGTAAGACTGTTGAGATCAAGTAATGGTATTTCTTCGTTGTTATACATGTTTGGACAGTGTGCAAAGTGCAAGCTAAACAACCGTTTCAGCAAAAAAAACTGTTCAAGACCATGGTACATCTTTCCAGAAAAATGATGACAACGAAGTAAATTAGATATCCCAGATGATGATAACAAAAGAAAAAGACAAATTTGAATATTAATATGAATCTAACAATCACAAATTCGTGGATCCCCAGATATATAGAAAAATATTCGCTGCAGATGAAGGCCAAAGAAAATACTAACTTTCATCTGGAAAGTCAATATACTCCAGAAGACACTCGAGGTGACCTTGCCTTACAAGCATTTGGCCTATCTGAAAAGAAAGAATTCGATAATATAATAGCTGTATATCAAGAGATAGCTTCTGTCAAATGGAATATACTCAATGTGGCTAAAAAAAATACCATATAACAGCAGTGGGCCTGATCGGAACAACTACTTGTGACTGGCTGTGGCTGCGGTTTATATGTTCTAGGAGCACACAACAGGAAGCAGCAGCAGCCAGCAGTTCCAATTGGGGCCAGTAATGATAGCTCATTATATCAAATGTATGGGTTAACATAGATTTAAGTCAGAAAAAAATAGCATATGAATATCCGTATGAAAAAACTTCAATGGGCATTAGACCAGTTGACGGTGAGCAACATGCATGTTCCACCTATATGAATATCTGTATGTTGTAACAACTCAGTTTATTATAAAAATGCACAAATTAAGAAGCATAATATCTTAGAATGCCATGAGTGAATCCATAGTCCTAAACATATGCTCCTAAATATTGTGGGACAATGTCATTAGATGTAGTAAAATACAAGATCCAAACAATCCATTTAACAAGAGTCAAGTCAATACAATAAGAAGGTACTCCTGGAGTGAAACATAAATGTGTAGTGAAGCCGTTCATTTTTTGTAGCACATGAACCACCAACTTCGTTCATATTATGATATTAAGTTGAGACGATTTATCCAAGGTTAAGCTACTCTCAAAACATTCTACCTAGAAGAGTAAGACACATTGGCAATCCCTGAAGTTGCCCCACTCTGTAAACTAGATATATCAGCATGTCAAATCTACAAAACGGTTTCAAGCCCTTAAACTTGTTGAGTGGTTCGTGATAGGTCTAAACAAGACCAGTCCACATCTATCCACCAGGCATTTCGTTGAATGTGCCAGCAAGGAACTCGTCATACGTGATTCAGAACCTGCCATACACCTGCTATTGCAAGCGAGTAAATCACATGAGGCCACCCAGCCACGATACCAAGCCAGCAGAAAGCATAAGAAAGCGAACAGTAAATTTGTTGCTATAACGTATGAAACAGCTAAATGCATGATGGTTTCAAGGAATGTTTTAACAAAACAGGGAAAAGGATATTTTTACTTCTACAAACACCTATGACATCCATAGATTACGAGGTTCACCTTGCTACGAAACCATGCACCTCGGAAACCAGGAGAGAACGACCTTGACTCCACTATATCACCAACATTAAATGGCAATATGAAGTCCATTTTCAGGAACCCAAACTGCAACAGGACAAAGTTCAACAGAGCAAAACTTAGTAATCATCGGGCCACAAATAAGTAATCCCTTCATTTTTATTTATATGATGAAGTTGACTTTTTCGTTGAACTTTGACCAACAATATATAGTTATGTAATTAGTTACTTTTACATGAATTTGATATCATTAGATTTATCATCAAAAGCACTTTAAGGTTAACCTATATATTTAGTTGTTTGCACAAATATTTATATATAAGACGAATGGTCAAAGTAATAAAAACAGTCAACTGCGTCGTATAAATAAAAACGGAGGGAGTATCATTTTGGGCATTAAAACGACCACCAACACGCAACACAAACACTCCCTTACTGTAATTTCCTAAAAAACAGAATATATCAAAGTGCTTGCACACACAGACAAACAATATATCACATATCAACCACCACGAATTTAGGTGGCTACTTTTTTTATTATAAAAATTTACCAAGCTTCTCTTGGGCTGGTCTAGGAAGAAAACAACTACCATGTAAATATATAGGTTGCTCTTGTTTTAATATAAGTAATCGTGATGGCATGATTTGATAGTGTAGATAAGTAGTATCTTCCCCTAATATTCCTTCAGGAATAGCATAATACTGATGGCATGATTTTGAGCTTATTATCTTAATTCGCATTTGATGGGAATTAAGAGAGTTCAAGAGGGAATCCTTCCTCCATGGTTTGTTAAGTGAGTGTGATAGCAGGTTCTTGCCTTGTTTCATCTGAACTGTCTAAGCACAAAAAAAAAAACAGCGTGTTCGACAACTAAGATAAGGGCGTGAAATGAGTGAGGTGGAATTGGAGGGAATTACGCAGGAAAGTTGGATTTTAGCCTCAATCCGTCATTCAGCATGTGATGTGATATAGCAAGAGTAACATAGATAAAAATTATGTTCCACAATGATCGGTAGATTTATAAGTGGAGAATTACTCCCTCCGTTCAACTTTATAAGTCACTCTAGCCTTATCAACTTTTCTCAAATTATAAGTCAAACTTTCCAATGCATCTTTCTCTCTTCCCCATACAACTCTATCTCTATCTCTCTCCTCCTTGTTTTCTGTGCACCCACCTTTTTCACTTCTCCTTAATCTCCGCGCCCAGAGCCAAAATGAGTTATAAAGTTGAATGGAGGGAGTAGAACGTAGGTTCAAATTGAAGGTACAACTGTAATCATCGTCGACTGAACGTACAAGTCTCACCCACTTATTAGTTATTACTCCTCAATCACTGAGAATTGGACATTCCCGGAAAGGTACCAAAATATATCAACATTATAACTTGAGTTTGCTTCCTAACGAAATGCTGGATTTAGAATTCATAAGATAAAATAAAGAATCTCACATTTTTATTTTTAATCCAAAATAATGATAAAATGAATCAACCAAAGACCCTTAATCCATCAGTAGCTCCAGATCCATGTAATTGAAGCTAGGTAAAAGCAGTTCCAAGTAATACATGGATTTACTAGAGCTAGAGCTCTGCCAAAGGAGGCATTACAATGCTTGTATCCGCTAGTAAGAAAAAATGCCCATCCCACGAACTAAATCCCCTTCACACGAAAAACTCCCAGTTCCACAAACCAAACAGAAATTTAAAAATTAACCCTAAACTTCCCCTCCAATTCTCAAAGATAGAACATATCAAACATCAATTTTGCAAACAAAATGCTCAGAGCCAGAGGCGGACCGCCCTACCCTACTTGACGCCCCGTCCCCGCGCATATAGCCAGGGATCTCCAGCCTAAGTTTCAACAGGGGGAAAAAAAGGAAGGAGGAATACAAGATTGGGGAGGACTGGAGGAGAGCTCAGCTCTGACCTTCCGTCGAAGCTGGAGGAGGAGGAGGGTTCTGGCCAGACGAGAACGAGCCGCTCCGCCGTCCTTCTGCCTGGGATCAGAGTTGGCGGATGTCCAGGGGCGTGCGAGGCGCGGCGGCCGCGGGCGACAGCGCGGGCGTGACGCGGCGGGCGGGCTAGGTGAAGAGAGAAGGGGAAAGGCCGAAAGGGTGACGTGGCTGTGTGGGTCCATGGCGATTTATCTTTGGTCCATGATATTTTTTAAAAGTAAATTTCACATACTACAACCATTTGTGTCAATATTGCACAAAACTACAACTTTTACAGTTTCACAAAACTACAACTATTTTGACCTTTGCTTCAGTTTTACAAATACAACTATTTTGACATTTGCTTCACAAAACTACAACTATTAGGTTTGGTCCCACATGTCATCCACACATATACCATATGATATGAACCCACTTGTCAGTGACATATGTGCAAAAAAGTTGTAATTTTGTGAAACAAGAAGTCATAATAGTTGTAATTTTGTGAAACTGGCCAAAAAAAATTGAGTTTTGTGCAACAACAATACAAATAGTTGTAGTTTTATAGAATTTACTTTTTTTTTAAAGGCCAAACGTCTCCAAGAAGGCATTACATGAAAGTCCTTGCCGAGAAAACTAAAAGTGTGTTTGGCACGACTTATGTTTATGCAAAAATAGCTTATTTTTTGGTTTATCTTGACAAAACAGTCTATAGGTTTATTCGGCTTATCCAGTCAAGATGTTTGGCAAAACAGTTTATGAAACGGCTTATCCAAAGAGTGAGCTGCAAAATGCTAGTTTTTTTGGCTTATCGAAAACAGCTTATATTAATACAAATTTCAAAACAACTTATTTTAGTCTGAAACAATAAGTTGTTTTGTTTTTTTTGTTTGGCAGGGCTTCTTACGAGGCTATAAGTCAAAACAAAAGCCACAAAAGAGTTGTTGTCACACACATCCTAACATCAGCTCCTTTTGCCAGGAGCTTCCAAAAGTGGCTTATGTGGAGCGTTATTAGAGAATTGCTGGAGCAACTTTAGTGCGTTTGGATGAAATAATTGTTTCATATTCTACCTAGAATCACTTGAAACGGTTTTAAATAGACAAAAACAAAATCGATTTGAAGAAGAATCGGCATGAAACATTTCGCTAAAATGAACTACGTTCGCGAATCACCCAAATCGATGTTCCACACCGGTTCACTTAGATGTGCTATTCCGATTACTTTTTTACCCTTCTCTGGTCAACTTTATGCCCTCTGTCACTGCCGTCGGAGCCCGCTCAAATTTCTACTTCAAATTCGACCTTAAAGATAAGCACCCTTGATCTTTAGATCATTTCTCCAATTCTCCTCTTCTGATTAGCGACAAGAACACTGCCAATCAGTCAGCCTTTGCTCTTGTTTGTTCTCTCTGTTTTTTGTGTTCGTTCAGAAAAAAGATGACCAATTATGATGAGGACATCACTCCTTTGGACACAAATGACACTCCTCTGCTGGACATTCAAGGAGCAATCACTAGAGCTCGCGCCCGCCAATTGAATCTAGAGGTGAACGCGTTCCTAAGTAAATCTTTATATGTGAATGTTGAGAATAATATACTACCTAATGATTATATTTTACTTAGGAACAGAGGAGGGGACCAGGAAGGAGATGGAGAGGAGCTTATAGGCGGAGAAGGCCAGCGAGGTCTTCCATGTCAAGACGGAGGCCCAATCCAAGTCGACTTCGAGCCCGTTTCGGAGTCCAGGATCAGTCTGCACTAAAACAGTTGCACAGGTCGCATACGGGCTCGGTTTTGGACGTTCTACATATGGACAGAGAGTGTCGGATACCTTGATTAAGGTATCCTAATCAGGGATACTTAAATCACTGTCATAGCCAGCTGATGGCTTCGGCTTAGGCACGTGAAGGATACGAAAGTGGGGCT
>LAPY01004341.1:12206-27537 GCA_000970635.1 Eragrostis tef | reverse complement strand
GCCGCCATCGAGGAGGGGAATTGGTTAGGTTTAGGGCAAATGACACTCAGCTTGCCAAATATATACCTGATTACTGAGAGTGGTCTACGCGCGTATCCGTTCGAATGGGCCATACCATCATCCACACGGCCCACTCGTCATTTGCTTCGGCTGGCTCACAAGAAATGCCCCCCGTCTTCCTCTATTTTTGCAGTTGCATCTTGAGTGTGAGCAGAATAAGTAAATTGCAGGATAAGCCAATTCACCTTAATAGCGGCCAAAGCAGATTGAACATTACCCAGGTAGAGAAAATAGATTGGTATCTCATGGATCATAATCATTTTAGACAAGATGTTTTTTTTTTTGGGTTTTGCGACTACATAGACAAGATGTTAAATGACCAAATGGTTTGAATTAGAGGAAATAGTGCAGGGGGTTTGCTTCAACAATGATACGGATGCTCTGGTTTGTCAGTACCAAAAGAGTGGAGTTTACTCTTCGCAATCTTTTACGCTGTTATCAATTCTAGAGGGGTCATGCCAGTCTTCATCACGGCAGTGTGGCAGGTTAAAGTACCACCAAGATTTCAGCGCTTTTTGTAGCTGTAGGCACATAATAAACTAATGACTGTAGATAATCTGAAAAGGAGAGGAATATAGAAACAGGAGCGCTATGTGTGTTCTGTTATGAAAAGGAATCAATTACAAACTTATTCTTTGATTGCGTTGTGGCCAAATAAGCTTGGCGATATGCATCTTGTTATCTTAACATGTCTGTAGGATCAAGTTATGTGGACATTGCCCAGAAATGGGTGTGTCAGAAAAAGTATGATGGTGTCAACATAGTTACTATTTCCATTTTAAGTAGTTTTATGGTTGACAAGAAACGACCATGTGTTCCGTCGACGTCAGGACTGGCTGAACATGAAATCTGTATTGCAGTTGGCATTGAAGCTGAGCACCAATGCATCAGGAATCTAGTGATCTACCCTGTATTGCAGTTGGAACTGAAGCTGGAGAAGTGGTGTTTTTTCGTCGAGCAGCAATTACAAGCTCCCCTGATGATCAAGTCCCAAGGAAGTACATCAGAAGTGAGACTGGGAGGTGTCAGGTAGGACACTGTGATGAGTAGATAATAGCTAGGAGTTCTTTGCTGTCTCGAGATAATGTACCTTAGCTTGAAAATTTTGGCCTCAGGGGGCAGTAGTGTCAGGTAGGACACTGCTGCCTGATGTGATTCCTGAGCGCGCATGTAAACCCAACCAGGGCTGTAAACTGGATTCTGTCTCGTTTATCAATGGAACCGGGCAATATGCCTTTGGTTCTAATAGTACTAAACAAAAAACTTTCATAAGGTATCTTGAGACACGATATCATTTATATACGCAGGGTGATTAAGGGTGACATGCTCTCCTGTAGTATACTAAGACAGAAAGGCAGAATTCAGTAGAACGACTACCTCTGTTACTATTTTTTTTTTGTTTTCTCCATCTATGCTCATGACAGTTTTGAAAAGTTCAACCATCAATATATTTAAAACAACTATATAATTGCAGGATAAGCCAATTCACCTTAATAGCGGCCAAAGCAGATTGAACATTACCCAGGTAGAGAAAATAGATTGGTATCTCATGGATCATAATCATTTTAGACAAGATGTTTTTTTTTTTGGGTTTTGCGACTACATAGACAAGATGTTAAATGACCAAATGGTTTGAATTAGAGGAAATAGTGCAGGGGGTTTGCTTCAACAATGATACGGATGCTCTGGTTTGTCAGTACCAAAAGAGTGGAGTTTACTCTTCGCAATCTTTTACGCTGTTATCAATTCTAGAGGGGTCATGCCAGTCTTCATCACGGCAGTGTGGCAGGTTAAAGTACCACCAAGATTTCAGCGCTTTTTGTAGCTGTAGGCACATAATAAACTAATGACTGTAGATAATCTGAAAAGGAGAGGAATATAGAAACAGGAGCGCTATGTGTGTTCTGTTATGAAAAGGAATCAATTACAAACTTATTCTTTGATTGCGTTGTGGCCAAATAAGCTTGGCGATATGCATCTTGTTATCTTAACATGTCTGTAGGATCAAGTTATGTGGACATTGCCCAGAAATGGGTGTGTCAGAAAAAGTATGATGGTGTCAACATAGTTACTATTTCCATTTTAAGTAGTTTTATGGTTGACAAGAAACGACCATGTGTTCCGTCGACGTCAGGACTGGCTGAACATGAAATCTGTATTGCAGTTGGCATTGAAGCTGAGCACCAATGCATCAGGAATCTAGTGATCTACCCTGTATTGCAGTTGGAACTGAAGCTGGAGAAGTGGTGTTTTTTCGTCGAGCAGCAATTACAAGCTCCCCTGATGATCAAGTCCCAAGGAAGTACATCAGAAGTGAGACTGGGAGGTGTCAGGTAGGACACTGTGATGAGTAGATAATAGCTAGGAGTTCTTTGCTGTCTCGAGATAATGTACCTTAGCTTGAAAATTTTGGCCTCAGGGGGCAGTAGTGTCAGGTAGGACACTGCTGCCTGATGTGATTCCTGAGCGCGCATGTAAACCCAACCAGGGCTGTAAACTGGATTCTGTCTCGTTTATCAATGGAACCGGGCAATATGCCTTTGGTTCTAATAGTACTAAACAAAAAACTTTCATAAGGTATCTTGAGACACGATATCATTTATATACGCAGGGTGATTAAGGGTGACATGCTCTCCTGTAGTATACTAAGACAGAAAGGCAGAATTCAGTAGAACGACTACCTCTGTTACTATTTTTTTTTTGTTTTCTCCATCTATGCTCATGACAGTTTTGAAAAGTTCAACCATCAATATATTTAAAACAACTATATATGATTAAACAGTTTGAACAAATATATTAACAGATGTGTCTTAAGTAATTCATTCATAAAAGTAAAATTAAAGTTCATTGTTAAGAAAGCTGTATAAGAAATGCTCAGAAATATGCCTCAAGAGCATATACTGTCAACGAGGATAACGTGATTGATGAAACAAATCTAAAATAAGCATGATGACTACATGTTTTGCGGCCAATAGTGGGTATTTGCTGGTGCGCTGAATTATTGTAGTTCTCACGCCAGCTTCTGTATGCAATAAAGAAAAAGACTAAAGTTTTGCTGAGCCTCTACTTCTATACCATATCTCTCGAGTGCCGAGAAGTAGTGCAGAAGATCTCAATACAAATGAAGGGTTTTTTTTCAAGAGCTAGACATGTAATGCTATAGCTCAATTAATTACTAATCATATTTAACCAAGTATGTACTTCTACACACCTGGGTTGCTGGTTTTTACATAAAAGGCACAGAAAGTAACTACTGCAAATGAGTTCCATGACCATTACAGAAAGTGTCTACTACCTCATAGTCCAGTCTCGCATTCGTAGCTTGCTTATGCGCGTACAACCATTGCCTTAGCTTGTCCAGGCGCTCGTCCAACATCAGCTCGTCCTACGTCTTCAGTAACAACCTCCATTCTGTAATGAGAAGAATATTTGTACAGAATTAAGTCGCCATTTATTCTAATTTTCTAGATGGCCCATGCCGTAACGGTAAAGTAGTGATACTCCAAATCATAACCGCCCCCCTCCCCCCTCGCTCAAAAATCCCCAGGCAACCAATTTTCGAAGAAATCACCTAAACTGGCGGGGGGTTCACACCCAGTCCAGTGTTTCTGTAATGCACGACAATGCAATTTTTGCCAAGTAACAGTTAAAGAGTACATGGTTATTATTTTCCGGTGAACTGCAAAGTACAGAGTTCATGTTTCCTTTCCATTTCATCCTCTTCAATGGAACCCCAGTTAATTAGTAATCTATTTGATATGACTGCCACAAGAAAACCTTCAGTTTAATTGGTAAGATACTTTTCCACACCTTTTTCATTCTGCTTGATGTAAACCCCCTGAAAGACAGATGTAGGTACATTGACTATGTTGTATAAGTGCCTGAGTTTTGCCCATATCAGTTGGTCCTGCTCCTCATTTAAACTGAAGTTGGGCAGCAGTTCCATTAGTTCACCCCATTCTGCAATCAGTTCCAGATTTATATTTCTTCTGAGTTCCACATTCCAGGTTTCTCCATCCCAACACTCTCTCGTTACAAAGGTTTTGTAACTGCACAGACCATAAATTTTTGGGAAAGCTAGATCTCAATGGCTTGCTTACCACTCATCATTCTAGAATCTAGTATTCTCTTCCATTACTTACTCTGAATATACTCCTGCCAAGAATTTCTGTCTGACCTTGCAACCTCCTCCACAACTGAGATGCATTTAGGTTTCTCTCCTTTGAGAATGGAGTACAATTCAGATACTTTTTTCTGAGAATTTCAGAACAAATGTCAAATTCATCAATGTTGTACAATCTCCAAATCGACTTCCCTAACATTGCTTCATTCATAAACATAGTATTGATAATCCCCACACCCCTCTGAAGGTACTTGTTGGTGTGCTAAATTTGCGAAAAACTGAAGTTTTGCTCAAACTATAGTTCTATACCATATCTGTCAAGTGCCAACAGGTAATGAGGGAGATATCAATGCAAATGAAGTGTTTATTTTCAAGAACCGGACATGCTATAGCTAAATTAAATAGTAATCATATTTACCCAGGTATACAGTACACCAAAAAGCTACGAGTTGTCCAAACCAAGGCCCTCATTAGATGGAGTACTAAGATTGTCTTACAAGAAAAAAAAGAACCCAGACCTAGGAGTAGGTATACTGACGTACGTAGAAAAAATAAAAACATTTAACTGAACCTGGACAGTTTGGAAGCACAGAAATGCCGGTGTGTAGGGTGTCTCGCCCAGCTTCCAGACGGCCTTGAGCAGCCTCAAGCTCGAAACACTCTGGATGTATGCTGCTGTTTGAGGACTGAGCAAACTAGTCCTAGGTAGATTGGATACCAGCTACAGTTCTGCCACAGGCCAATCCTATCATATATGCAATGAAGAAAACCATACCTAGAGATACATTCTTCTGCAAAAAAAGCATTATCTGAAAAAGGATAGGAAAATCTCTGTGTAATCTGTTTCACCTATTAGCTACCACTTACAGTGCAGGCACATAGTAACTTCTAAGATCCAGAGCAACAGTTGTCATAGATTTTCATTCAGTCAGGTCCAAGCATATGTGCAAATAACACTGAGACTTTTAAACTTGTTTGCTGGTAGACAACTTTATACGGCTTATTCATATGTTATCTAGTATGGATACTAGCTACATTGCAAGAGTCCCAAAATATATAGTTTTTGTACCTTTTTTTTTGCGAAGGAACATAGTTATAAATTTTAACTTCAACTGGAAATCATAATGTTACCATATCTATATATTGCTAATATACATGAAAGATCTACTTGATCCCTATAATGATATAAAAATGTTGTCATAATGGATGGAAGGACTGTATTTTTTTGGCACATAATGTGGTACCATGAGCTATATTCTTGCGCAAAAGAAGCATTATATCTATACATATGTATATCTGTAAACAGGAAAATCTGCCTGAGGCAGGCAGCGTCCCTAGGTGTCCGATTTCAGACACCCGCAAGGATCCTTTCATGCATGAGCCAGGCGTGCTCTCCCAGGCAGCAACCAAACTAACCTATAGTTCCAAGATCTGGGGCAACATTTTGTTAGAGATTTACACCCATGCGAAATAGGACAGCTGGGTTCAGTACATATTTCGGGGTTCGGTATCCTGTTTCAGTTCAACAAGTTACATAAAACTATGATGGGCACAGACAAATTCACCAAATCAGGTAGTTGACCTTGAAAATCAACATGCCAATAGCAGCATAAAATCAGTTTTTATTTTCGTTAGCTATTAATAAATGATTGGACGAACACGGTACTGAAAAAGCAAAATAGTTTTAGTAAACAAGGATGAGCCTTAAACAAATTCACAAATCAGGTAGCTGGTCCGGGTAAGAAACATATCAACAAAATCATAGGCCACAAGTTAATTCCAATATGGAAGATATGAAAAAAAAAGCAGAGTATGGTCAACATACAATAATTCCAGTAAGAAGATATTATATTTTATACTGATATTAACTGGTTAAGTACATTTGATGATATTATCTTGGAAATATTTTATTTTTGATATTAGTTAAATTCAGGGGATAATGTTTAGACAGCGCATACATATAGTATCGTACTATAGCACAGGGTACTAAAATGTCATAAGTAATTTGTGAAAAAAAATCAGATAGAGAGAAACATTTCAGGCTAAAATTTATATAGGCAAAGAAGGTCAGATGAATCAATGGAACGTGTATGACAGTGAGTGAACTCCAGAAAACAAATATACTGCACAATTAATTAGTACCTAATCTTTAACCTAAAGTAAATGAAACCAACATGTCAACATTCCTGCGTTCTTTTTGCTAGAAACAAATCATTGGATCCCCTTAAGAAACCTTCAAAGTTGAAGAAATGGAAACATATACATTCATACGATCGTATTTTTTGTGTAGCCTTAATTAGGAGGAAACCTTAGATTATCATCTTATCCTTTGATGCAATAGATATTGTCAATTGCACTTCAAGTACCAGACCAGCTACGTACAGTCATATTTGATGCGCTAGAAAAGGCTTCCATGACACATTACCACCTGTCCCTAGCTTCTTCAAGAAAATCATAGTTATGATGTAAGCACGCTCATAAAAGTTTAGGCATGGTGGGTATATATTGACCACACGCAAAGTCAAATACAGCTATTTGCAATCTAAGAATATCTTGCAGACCTTTCTTAATGTTCGCTGATCATTGTTCCTTCATATTGTTCCTCTTACAACTTACTATTAATATGAAACATATAATAATACCTGATCGTATTTGACAGAACAATATAACATACTTCTATGATACAAAATATAAGAGTCCGTGTGCATTTGACATCATCCAATATTTATACTGCAGAAGATAAGAAACAAAATTGAATGAACTCCTGTAGTTCAGAATGCTTGAAAGTTTAGAGAATGATTTTACCTAGGCCCGGGATGCTTAGAGAGATGTACGTAGGATGCGCATGTGCTCCAGTTGTAGATCTTCACCCTTACCGTGACATTTGGGCCACCACACTGGTAAAGCAACATACCTTCAGTCCTTACATAAGTTTTTTCTTTTTTTTTTTTAAAAAAAACTACGTCATGGTTAATTATTTCTTTAAAGTACTGCTGAAAGCATGTCAGATTTTATCAAATTCTGTCATCTGTTGGTTGGTTTACAGTTTCATTCAACTTAGCCTCTTGCTTATTATTATATCTTCAACTTATGGAAAAAAACAAACCACATAAACGTAAATAGAATACCCAAAAGAAGTTCCATCATATGAAGATATAATAATCTCGTACTGTAACATTAAGAATCACATTTAGTATTATTTTTTATTCTACTATGTAATTAATCATAAGTACCTCAATATATTATTAACCATCTTATTGATGTAGCACTTAGTATTTTGCTCCTTTCAAGCAGCAAAAAAAAAAGAAAAGAAAGGAAGTCAACAATCATTGGCACATTGCAAAGGAGGTACCAGAAATAGAAATGTCAGTCAGCTTTACTATTAGGAAGCAAATCATTCTATCAAAATTTAAGAATCAAGGTAATTTACAGAATTTCTGAAGTCGTAGATGAGATCGAAACCAAACATCACTTGACATAGCGTCTGTATGCAATGTTTAGTATCAGGTTACAGATTGTTAAAATGGAAGAACCAAAAAGGCAGTCAAACTTCCATTAGCGTAATAAAGTAAGTTATTTTCAGTTGCTAGGCCATTGAATCGCCCACTTATGACAAAAGTAAATGTTCCTGAAACTATATAAGGAAAATGAATCACCCGTTCCAATCATAAAATTGCATTTGTTGCATTAATATCTTAACTGAGCTTTGAGGATATTTGGAAAGTGCGGAAAAAGTGAGAAACAAATATATGCCATGAGAGTAGAGAAGCACAAAGGGTCCATCTTACTGTGCCATTCCTTATCTTAATTTGTTACTAAACAATAACTATTGTTCTTAGTTAACAGCATCAAAACATGGGATCATCAAACCATACACATTCAGTTCGAAAGAAGGATCACATTATTTTTTTTTAAAGAAAATATGGCAGGTGCTCTGCCCTTCCATTAAGCAGGAGGAGAAAACATAGCTGAGAAACAAAAGTCCAAACAGTGCCATTGGAATCTTATGCTGCCACACACATACACCCACGCATAAGCCGCCAGGAGAAAGGAAAACCTAGGTGTCTGGCCAAACACTTGGCCAATTGAGATGCAGCTAGAAATGCAACCATATAAACGTAAATAGAATACCCAAAAGAAGTTCCATCATATGAAGATATAATAATCTCGTACTGTAACATTAAGAATCACATTTAGTATTATTTTTTATTCTACTATGTAATTAATCATAAGTACCTCAATATATTATTAACCATCTTATTGATGTAGCACTTAGTATTTTGCTCCTTTCAAGCAGCAAAAAAAAAAGAAAAGAAAGGAAGTCAACAATCATTGGCACATTGCAAAGGAGGTACCAGAAATAGAAATGTCAGTCAGCTTTACTATTAGGAAGCAAATCATTCTATCAAAATTTAAGAATCAAGGTAATTTACAGAATTTCTGAAGTCGTAGATGAGATCGAAACCAAACATCACTTGACATAGCGTCTGTATGCAATGTTTAGTATCAGGTTACAGATTGTTAAAATGGAAGAACCAAAAAGGCAGTCAAACTTCCATTAGCGTAATAAAGTAAGTTATTTTCAGTTGCTAGGCCATTGAATCGCCCACTTATGACAAAAGTAAATGTTCCTGAAACTATATAAGGAAAATGAATCACCCGTTCCAATCATAAAATTGCATTTGTTGCATTAATATCTTAACTGAGCTTTGAGGATATTTGGAAAGTGCGGAAAAAGTGAGAAACAAATATATGCCATGAGAGTAGAGAAGCACAAAGGGTCCATCTTACTGTGCCATTCCTTATCTTAATTTGTTACTAAACAATAACTATTGTTCTTAGTTAACAGCATCAAAACATGGGATCATCAAACCATACACATTCAGTTCGAAAGAAGGATCACATTATTTTTTTTTAAAGAAAATATGGCAGGTGCTCTGCCCTTCCATTAAGCAGGAGGAGAAAACATAGCTGAGAAACAAAAGTCCAAACAGTGCCATTGGAATCTTATGCTGCCACACACATACACCCACGCATAAGCCGCCAGGAGAAAGGAAAACCTAGGTGTCTGGCCAAACACTTGGCCAATTGAGATGCAGCTAGAAATGCAAAAATCAAAATTCAAAGAAGGATCACATTATAATCCTATGAATAATTGCTCATTAACAAGGGATCTCAAGGTCAAACTGCATCTCACCAAAGCATGAAATATTGCTGATCCTCCAAAAGCCAGAGCCTGTGAGTGGTTTCATACATATTCATTCTTGACCCTACAGATCCAATGTCCATGACCCAAGGCACAGGACCCTGTGTTGGGGAAAAAGTATTACATTTATACTCAAGTAATTAACCATAACAATGGGGCACAAAAACTAATGTTAAGTAAAGGTATCCGTTGCATCGTACACCTAAAATGAGATCCTGCCTAGCACTTCGAGGGAAGAGGTCTACGGAAACCTTGTTGGCCTCAGTGTTCTCTGCACAGTCCCTGTCCTCAGATGTATTTGCTGCTGAGTCAAAATTCAACAGAAAAATGGGAGTTGAGTTTCGCAAATAGATTTGAGACTTAAGAATTGCTCTTAAATTCTTGATGAAATGACATAAAAACGGAATCATGTTTCCAAATTAAAAACTGTAAGATCAAGGTTAACATAGCAGAGATTTTCTTTTAATTGAACCCAAACCATAACTCCGTTGAAAAAGAATTATAGTATCTTAGGATCCTAACTGTGATGCTTGGTCATGCCACACCTTAGTTCTGTTTTATAGGTAAGCTCTCATTTGTGATGCAAACAGCCCCTCACAGCTCGATCCGGAGTGAGGTGGTGGTGTTTGTAAGGAGCTGATCTTTTTCTCTCTAAAATGCAATGATAGCAACTCTCCTGCGTCTTCAAGAGAAAAAAACTTAAGATCCTTACTTTTCTAAGAATGAAAAAAAAACAGAACGCACATCTTATGGCGATGGCAAAGTCACATGCCATCGTACAGAGGGAGGTAGCGACGAAGACAGCTATGGGGAACTGGGGATGGATCGAGAAGGTCCCATGGACGGACAAATCAATGCCTTTGGGCCCATCGTTGCACTCAGATCTTCTCACTTATCTGCAAAAGGAGAAGGCGGAGGGGCTACTTGTGCATTGCTGATGGATTAAGAGTGGGAGGTGAGCGGATGAGGACGCAGCTCGAGGCTTCAACGTGGCCGCTGAGGCGGCGATTGGGCCGGAGGTGCCGATAACCGCGTGTGTGTTCGTGGCAGGGAGCGTAAGTGGATGTGTAACAGTAAAGTAGGGAGGTCTGCCAGGAAAAATTAAGATCTTATTATGATGATACCTGCGTGTATTTGACTAAAAAACATAATATACTTCTGTGATAGAAAATATAAGAGTCCTTGTGCATTTGACACCATTCAATACTTATACTGCAGAAGATAAGAAACAAAATAGAATTTGGTCGAGACAATGCCACAGTATCTATCAAAAAACAGATAAATACTATTATGCCCATAGAAACTGATTAAGCACATTTGATGATAAAATGGAATCATGTTTCCAAATTGACAAACTGTAAGATCAAGGCTAATATAGCAGACTTTTCTTTAATTGAAGCCACCACTTTGTTAAAAAAGACGTAGTAACTAAGGATCCTAACTGTGATACTTGGTCAGGCCTCACCTCATTTCCGTTTTATAGTTTAGCCCTCCTTATTGTGCGGACTGGGAACATCAGAGCCAATGGAGTGGAATAGACGGCTGGATCGAGGACAATGCGGTGATCCAACGGTATTCAGGGACTTCTACAGGGTAATAGTGAATTTGGAACAGTAGAGTAGTGGGGCCTGCCAGGAAAAACTAAGATCTTAGATGAACCTACTCATATTTGACAGAACAAAGTAACATACTTCTGTGATACATATAAGAGTCCATGGGGATTTGGCACCACCCAATATTTATACTGCAGAGATAAGAAAAAATTGAAAATGGTCGACACAATGCAACAGTATCTAGTAGAAATGAGATAAATACTTTTATGCTAATAGAAACTAGCTTAGTACATTTAATGATAATTTGCTTGGGAAATATACATAGTTTCAGAGTACATATCAAGTTCCCATGCACAATAAAATTCCTGAACAAAAAATCTGATAAAGGGAACATAGTTCAGTTAAGATGAAACCTCTAGGGAACATAGTTTAGAGAGGATGTTACCTAGGCCCGGGTTGCTTAGAGAGATGTAGGAGTTGTAGATCTTCACCCTTACCGCGACATTTGGGCCACCGCACTAGCCACAGCAATATACCTTCAGTTGTCATTACATAAGTTTTTTCTTTTTTCCAAGAAAACAACTACGCCATGGTTAATTAATTCATTAAAGCACTGCTGAAAGCATGTCAGATTTTATCAAATTATTCTGTCATCTGTTGGTTTGTTTACAGTTTCGTCCAACTCAGCCTCTTGCTTATTATTGTATCTTCTTTTGCTACACAATACTACGACTTTTCAAAAAAAAAACCCACATAAACGTAAACAGAATACCCCAAAGAAGTTCCATCAAATGAAAATATAATACTCTAATACTGTAACATTAAGAATCACATTTAGAGTAATTTTTAATTCTAGTATGTAATTAAACATAAGTACCTCAGTATATAATTAACCATCTTATTGATGTAGCACTTATTGTTTCCCTCCTTTCAAGCAGCAAAAACAAAAAAAAAAAGAAAAGAAAAGAAGTCAACAATCATTGGCACATCAAAAGGTGGTATCAGATAGAAATGCCAGTCATCTTAACCATTAGGAAGCAAATCATTCTGTCAAAAAAGAAGAATCAAGGTAACTTACAGAATTTCTGAAGTCATAGATGAGATCGAAACAAACAATCACTTCGCATAGCTTCTATATATATGCAATGTTTACTAGCGTTTCAGGTTACAGATTGTTAAAATGGAAGAACCAAAAGGCAGTCAAAGTTCATAAGCGAAATAAGTTATTTTCAGTTGCTAGGCCAATGAATCGCCCACTTATGACAAAAAATAAACTTTCCTGAAACTATATAAGGAAAATGAATCAGCCGTTCCATTCATAAATTGCAATTTGCATTGGTTGCGTTAATATCTTAACTGAGCTTTGAGGGTGACCAAATAAGTACGTGTTGAATATTTAGGAAGTGTGTAAAAAGTTAGAAAGAAATACATGCCATGACAGTAGAGAAGCAAAAAGGGTCCATCTAAGTATGCCATTCCTTATCTCAATTTGTTACTGAACAATAACTATTGTTCTTAGTTAACAGCATCAAAACACGGGATCATCAAAACATACACATTCAGTGGAACGAAGGATAATTTGTCATTAACAAGATCTCTCAAGGTCAAATTGCATCTCACCAAAGCATGGAATATTGCTGATCCTCCAGAAGCCAGAGCCTGTGTTTCATACATATTAATTCTTGACCCTACAGACCCAAGGCACAGGACCCTGTGTTGGAAAAAATATTATTTTTATACTCAAGTAATTAACCATAACAATGGGGCACAAAAACTAATGTTAACTAATGGTATCCGTTGCGTCGTACACCTCAAATCATAGCCTACCTAGCACTTTGAGGGAAGAGGAAGGTCTATGGAAACCTTGTTGGCCTCAGTGTTCTCGGTACAGTCCCCGTCCTCAGATGTATTTGCTGGTCAGTCAAAATTCAACAGAAAAAAAAGGGATTTGAGTTTAGCACCGAGATTTGGGTCTTAAGAATTGCTCCTAAATTGTTGATTAAATGACATAAAAATGGAATCAAGTTTCCAAATTAAAAACTGTAAGATCAAGGCAAATATTAGCAGAGCTTTTCTTTAATTGAACCCAAACCATAACTCTGTTGAAAAAGAATCATAGTATCTTAGCTCTCATTTGTGATGCAAACAGCCCCTCACAACTCGGAACGGAGTGAGGTGGTGGTATTTGCAAGGGGATGATCTTTTTCTCTCTAAAATGCAGTGATAGGCTGCTCTCCTGCGTAACCAAGAAAACAGAACTTAAGATCCTAACTTTTCTATGAATGAAAAAAAGAACAGAACTCACATCTTATGTTGATGATGACAAAGTCACATGCCGTGGTACAGAGGGAGATGGCGACGAAGACAGCTATGGGGAACTGGGGATGAATCGAAAAGCTCCCATGGATGGAGCAATCAAAGCCTTTGCGCCCTCTACTGATCGTTGCGCTCAAATCTTCTCACTTATCTGCAAAGGGAGAAGGCGGAGGGGCTGCTTGTGCATTGCTGAGGAATTAAGAGTGGGAGGTGAGCGTATGAGGATGCAGCTGGAGGCTTCAACGTGGCCGCCGAGGCGCCAACAGATCGGAGTGGGATTAGACGGTTGGATCGAGGACAATGCGGTGATCCAACGGTATTCAGGGACTTCTACAGGGTAACAGTGAATTTGGAACAGTAGAGTACTGGGGCCCGGCAGGAAAAACTAAGATCTTATTATGATGAACCAGCTCATTTTTAACAGAACAAAGTAACATACTTCATATATGAGTCCATGGGCATTTGACACCATCCAATAATTATACTGCAGAGATAAGAAAAAATTGAATATGGTCGAAACAATGCAACAATATCTATTAGAAATGAGATAAATTCTATTATGCTCATGGAAACTAGCTAGCTAAATACATTTGATGATAATTGCTTGGGAAATATTTTTATTTTTTTAATATAACTGAATTTCCGGGCATATACATAGCTTCAGAGTACATATCAAGTTCCCATGCACTAATAAATTCCTGAACAAAAAATCTGATAAAGGAAGCATAGTTCAATTAAGATGAAACCTCTAGCCAACAAGTATGACAGCTGAAATACAACATATCATCACAATAGACATTTTGATTCTACTTAACAAGGAGACTTAATAAGTTGTCCACAGAACACATGACCTCGGCTTGGAGAGGCTGCTGCATCATTTTGGAGGCTTAATCAGCTAATTAACCATATCGGAGGAAGGCTGTTGATGTTGGACTGTGGATCCTGTATGAAGCGCCACACAGAACCTTTGGATTTTATACCCTTACCAGCGGATTTCTTCCTAGCATAGGTCTCCAACTGCTCCAGGCGCTCAAAAAACTTGATTCTTCTATTCCCTTGACTGGTTATGATCATGACCACATAATTTCGCGGGCCGTAAATCCGGGAGCATAGAGTAGGGGTCATGGAGATTTTCTGGCCTTGGACCCCCATGTAGTAAACACCCATGTCGGTGTTGTTCTGCTGGCTGCCACTCTTTGATCCATCAGAAAACCTAGTAGTGTCATCCAAAAAGTATATGCTCCCAGCTGGAATGTCGCTGTTGCGCGGCAGGTGATCAAAAGACCTAGAAGACCCTCGCGCGAGGAAGATAACTCGGCCATCTAGGCCCAGGAGTTCCGACCACGCCGAGGGTTCTACTCCTCCTGTCGTTTCCCATTGGAAGACACGGAAAAACAAAGTTTTGCGCTGACCATTATTTGACGGGGAGCAGCGGTAGTACCTGCGAACCATGAGCAGCTTCCCTCGCGACTCCACCAGGTATCTGACGACGCGAGTTGATGTGGGCATGTCACGCAGCACATCGTCCACCTGTGTGTGCACGTCGTACGTGAACAAGTTGATCCCGACTGCAGGTCCCAATCCCCCAATGGATGCTGCCACGAGGTCCTCCCGGTCGGTGATGGCGTGGAAGCACTTTCGTCCCATGGGGCCATCAAAAAAGAGGATGTCTTGGATGATCACATGAGCTGTAGAACGTCTGATCCAGCAGTACCGCATGTTGTGATCAGCTGCTCCCGCATCTCTCAAGGCAATGCCGGGGTATTGACCGCCTGTGATAGCTGCAGAGACGCAGTCGGGGGAGCTGGGATCGGTGGAGAAGGATACTGCTTGGATGTTGTCCACCATGTCGCTGTAGCCCTGCTGAAATGGAGCATTTCCGACTAGCATTTTGACCGGAAGAGGAATTACCGTGGCAGTCATATGCTTGATGACGGCAATCATCTTCTCCCCGCTGATTGGGAGGTGGCCGGTGAAAGCCACCCAAAGGCCGGGGTGAGATCCGCACAGCTGGGCCCCCATGAGTCCCCCTGGCACGTGGATCCGGCGCATGCTGCCGGAGACGATGCTGAA
>LAPY01004338.1:28718-38980 GCA_000970635.1 Eragrostis tef | reverse complement strand
AAGAGGCGCCGCCCCCCCGCCACAAGGGATGGCCGGCCGGCCCCCCGTGTACTCGTCCAACGATCAATGAAATTATTGCGTGATTAACCTAACGCTTTCAGGCCCGCCGGGGGATAGTGGGGTTACTTACGAGCACGTCCGATTGACCTCTGCGACCCAGATCAGGCGCATTGCGATATATTGGGCGCCTTCCTCGTCAGGCTCCGGAGCTGGATGAGCCCCTGCGGCAGCGTGGCCTGCGAGACGTGTTTGCGGATGCGCCGCCGGGAGGCGAGCAGAAGGAATGCCACACCAGGCAAGAGCGCCGCTTTCACTTGCAGGATCGTAGCATACCTTGACTTGTTTTACATAGGAACCTGCATATGTTAGTGCAGTTAGATCTTGTGTGACCTATTAATTCGCTTCAGACTATGTACACAGTCCAAGTAAAAACCGAATACTACGTTTGGCCTATGACGTAACTGTGACAAAACTGTAACACTCCTTTGGCAATCTGGAGGCACCGAGTAAGAAAAACAGCCCAACAAACCACAGAATTCGAAGCATCAACGCAAAACCAAGCAGCTTTTGCCCTCTTTAAGCATCGTCCCAATCTGGTTAGGCAAAAAAAAAAATGGTTTTTCTTAAGCACCCTCCTAAGCCTTTATTTTTTTTATTGTAAACTGCATCTTTCCCAACAGTTTTAGTAAATTCCCGACAAACTATGACTTGGTTGTCGTTTATAGGAAAACTCTTAAAAAATAGAGTAATGTGCAAAGCTGGTTCCTAAACTTGTCCGGCTATGTCACATAGGTCCCTTTACTTAGAAAATGTTGTTTTGACATCTCTAAACTTGTTTTATTATGTCATTTAGGTCCCTTTACTTATATTAGAACCCTAAACTTTTGTTTGATGTGTCATTTAGGTACCTCTGTTTATATGAACATCCCTAAGCTAATCTGACTGTGCCATTTAAGTCCAACTATAGGCTGAATTGCGTTGAATACAATTGTACTTCTATAAGATTAACAAGCACTCTTTTGTTGATATCTCTTTGACCCTTTTTTCTTTTTACATGTTCATCACAAACTAGAATTCGACATATACATTTGTGATGGGTGATATACATATTCCCCTTGGATTTGTTAATTTATATGATGGGGGTTCTGCCAGAGCTAGGGCGGAGGGGGGGGGGTATGTCTGAACTTCCATTCCTCTTTGAAAAGAAACAAAAGTCATTTTGCACATTGCACCATGTGGTACAACTAGTGACGAGATTATTGCGGACGAGTACATGTGAAATCTAAAATCCAACTAAGGCGAGTACATGTTAAATCTAAGATATGATGGCTAATATTTTACACTGTTTCAAAGTATATGCGAAATTCTAATTTATGATGACCATGTGAAATAAAAGGTCAAAGAAAGAACCACCCTTAATCTGTTACCAATACAATTGCACGAAACGTGTTTCCATCAAATATGAAATGTCAGGATGGTTAGAGACTAGTTGGGCCTGTATGACACAATCGAACAATTTTAAAGATGTCAAAGTAACTAGTGGGACCTAAATGACACACCGAAACAAGTTTAGAGATGTCAAATCAGCATTGTCTATGTAGAGGGATCGATGTGACACAGCCGAACAAGTTTCGTGACCTGCCGTGAACAAGTCTTTCTTATAGAGTCACCAAAAGAACAACTGAGGGAGTATGGTCATTATCTTTCTTATAGAGTGTATTTTTTTTTAAATGAGACGAAGAGAAATCTGGTACATGAACCCAAAACTAGCACATCGTAGCTAGATATAAGAAATTAGCGGAGCTTTTTCACTTAAATCATTGTGTCACTTTTGCATGTTGTGGTTGTTATTGTGCTGCAATGTTGTTGATTGAAGCTATCCTCATTGTTCATCACAAGATAAACAGATATTGGTAGTAATTATTATCATGATCATTAACTCATAATCTTATCATCATATACATGATCATTAGTTATTTCATGCTCTCTGACTCGTAGCACCATAACGTCCAACAATCCGAGTGTGCCAATTTATAACTATGTCGATCCAAGACAGCTTTATCAGACCCGATGGCCGTGCTTAGCTAGAGCTGGGCAGAGTCACCGCAAGACACCTTATGCATGTTGTTGATGCCCCTGTCAGCCACCACCTCGAACGACTCCTCCTGAACAGCTGCAAGGTGCTTCACGCCGCCGCCACCGTTAGAGGGCTTCTCAGCACCACCCGAGGGGTGATGGTAGTGCTCCATGTTAGAGGCCTCCATGCATCGTTTCAAGTGGCGCCCCCGAATATCGCGTGTACGGTGGTTGATGCTGCTCATGGCTCTCTTCCTGGTTCGTGTATGTTTTGTTTAGTTGTGGCTTGGCTGTGTCCTCGGTGCCCCTCTATGGTGACTTTTATATATAAGTGTTGGGTAAGCAGGATATGCCACCATAGTGATGGAATGAAACGCGAACATATCCATTGCTTCTGGTAGGTCATAATAAGGACAATGTTTTACTGTTCATGTCAATGAGATGCATTATAAAAATATGTGAGATCTATTGCTAGATTGTGTGTCGATGACATCCACTGTCATACAAAATATGTGAGCGTTGGAGCATCTTATAAGGTGTTTAGAGCACCCAAATCGTAGCCTATATTTATAATCTAAGTTCACTTTAATGCCATAGGCATCTAATTCGGGGTGCACAGTCCCAAAATAATACTAAAGTGTGAAGAACATATATTCCCCATCAGCCTTTTTTCTACTCATATGTGTAGCTACTTCCATATTTTATTTTAATCTAAAAATTTAGGAAGTAGCTCACATAACGGAGGGTATCAACATGGAGTATGTATTCATACTATTATATCTGATGTGATATTTCAGTCGGAGTATGTCGACATACCCACTTTCATATGCCAGTAATATGGTATATCACTATATATGTGCAAAAAAATGTGGGTTGCCATGTAATTTTTTCATGTAGATCGACCAACATAGACTCCATAGCATCCACAGCACAATAATAGTGCAAGCAAAGAGCTGCTTCAATCACGCGGCTTCTTGCGGACAGCTCTCATGCACTTGGTCGCGGCACACATGCTGCTGCTCCTGGACGACCCCATCGGCCACCTCACCGGACGGCTCCTTGCGGACAGCTGCGTGGCGCCACCGCCGTGGCAGGAGTCCTCGGCGACACCGGAGTTTTGACGGTGGTGATCTGCGTCAGTGGTGGTGTCCATGCGCCGGCGCCATGGGTAGAGGGGCAGCGGGCTCAAATAGGATACGTCAGTACGTGCTCGATGCAGCCTGGCACTGCATATGTATGGGATTTTATAGGTGCTAGCTCGATCGCTACATGAATGCGCATTGTCGTGGACGGAAGGTCCGGGTGCTGGTGGAGGGTGGCAGGGTAGAGGCCAGACTGATACGCGCACATGGTCGATCATCAGTATATATCAGGGTAGTGACCTTGATCTCTTTCTCCTGTCACTGTCAATTTTGCAAGTCACTCATGTAGAGAGGCCAACAGTATTCAACCAAACTTTAGTTTGTTCGGTCGGTGTAGCGAAACTCGAGCGGAGTACAATTTATTAGCTTACGAATGGATTATCACCAGATTATTTAAGCTGTACTCCTGGCATACATGCATGCATACGCAGCTCCGCAGCCCACAGCGACGAAAGAGAGACTCGATTGATCGATAGCATCCAGAACACAATATAAGTACTAGTTTTACGCATTCTTGCGTGTTAAGCAAGAGCCTCTTCAATTCATCAATCGCGCGGCGAGCCGGCCTGAAGCTGGGCACAGCCGCCGCCGCTCTTGTGCGCTCGCTGCTGCTGGTTGACGACGCCCCCGTCGGGCACCTTCCCGGACGACTCCTTGCGGACAGCTACGTGGTGCTGGGGGTCCTCGGCGACACCGGAGTTTGGATCCGTGTCGGAGGTGGTGTCCATGCGCCGGCGCCACAGCGTGTAACGTATCAGCAGCATCGGGCTCAAATGCATGGCAGCTTGTCAGCTACTAGCTTCTTTCTTTTGGTCCTTGATCAATTTGCTGTGTCTGTGCTCGAGATAGCAGGGAACTGCATATAGACGGGTTTTTATAGGTGCTAAGCTCATGCATTGTCATGGACGGAAGAATTTGTGCGCCCGGGCCTGGGATACCAGTGGTAGGGTTGGCAGACTTATGCGCACAAATGGTGGTGGAGACCACTAGTTATATTCGCTCGACCAAGTTGACTACTTATGGAGTGTGCATTCGCGAAGGAACGGCCTTACCCATCGCTCCTGCCTGTGGGCCGCATGGGCGCGCACTACGGTGCGAATGTCTCATCCACAACGATCCACGGCCCGCACTTGCATTCTTCCATGCGCCGGCTCTGCCTCGGCAGTCGGCACAGGCAGTAATTACATCATATTGTGCGCATCAATAAACCATGATTATGTATGCAGCATATTATGTTGTGTGACCAATGGAGGATATGACAAAATTACAATTTTCTAATCCATCAAGTAAAGTTCTGGTATTGAACACTGCTGCTTTCTAATTCCTTGTAGCACTATTGTGCCTCTAACCACTCATGTACGTCGCAAAAACAAAATCATTTATATAGAATATGTGTACATTTAGTGTGTTATTTCTCTATTGCTACCTCATGATTTACCATACGTTTCAGAAATTAATGCGCATCCAACTACAACTACAGTCCTTTCGACATAAACGAATTAGCCAATAAAAAAGATACCTTTTGGTTTATAAGTTGATAGCCGATTCATCTGTTTATTGCTCTCTCCCGTTTGGATCTGGAATGACACAGGCTGTAGGCACGTATTTCTTGCATCCGTCCAGAAAAACTGAGCCCAAATATTTAACTTGTTTAATCATCTGCGTGTTGACAAGAAAATCATCTTGTAGCCCGAAAATGACAGGGAACCAAATAGTTTGTTATATGCTATATAGTCTGAAAATGAATTATAGAAGATGATTCATAGTGAAATAATGTTGCATTTTCCTTCATGGTTCACGTCTAATTTCATTAAAGTTCTCAAGGTTATTATGTAGTACTTGCTGGCAGTTCATATTAGACCACAACTCGATATATGAGAATGTAACACGTGTTATTTCCTTGAATATTCCAATTTAGTCAAAATTTAAGAGCATAAAATTGATAAATTCCAAATCAGGAAATATCTAGTTCCTTTTTCGAAACGAGATTACCCACCCCCACCCAAAGGCGGGGGTCCAAGTGTATCAAAGTTTACAGCAAAAGGTCGCGAAAAGGAAAAACAACATGAGAAAAGAGCTTTTTATACACCCCCAATTTGATACCAGATCTCTAGGAATATCAAACTGGGGGTATAAAAGCACGGTCAAAGCGACCATCCACCATACAGAACCAGGTTGTCAAATGTAACAACGCATCACTATGACAGAACTAAGAAGCTGACGACGCAGGAAACAAAATGCGCCCATGACCTATCTTCTAAAGCCAGATCAAGCTCCTTCCTCGCCGATCCGATCATCGTCGTCTTGACTTGGTGCAGCATCCGCCTCCTGGATTGTCCTCACGATCGCACATCTCCCCTGCCTGTTGAGGATTCCAAGTGCTGTATGTGGCATTGTTGCCGCACCTGCCCTGAGGACCTCTCCCATCTCCGCTGGATATAAACCTGCCCAATATTGAAGAAAAGAGTAAAGTAGGTAGATAAAAATCAGAACGATCAGGTGTAGAGGTGATGTCGCATGGACCGGTGCGCTTCCTTGCTTTCTTACCAAACTTATATTCAACTGAACAGGACGTTGCTTGATTGTGACAATTTTTGTTTCATCCGTAGGGCATATCAGAAATTTTTATCTGGGAGAAGTATATACTGACAAAATCTCAGAGAACTTTCCATACGTTGCAGAATTCAATAGCATCGGAACCACCACATTTGTCTGAATTCAGCATGGAGAACAACTTGAATTTGGTTGTGATCATTTCTTAGATAATGGGTTGCGATCTGTCAATCTGTAGCATGGCTGCATCAGTCATTCATTTTTGCTATTATCACCAAACAACGTGGAATGTACTGATACACCAATACTGGTACATTGAGAGCCTACAATGACTCATGACCTCAAAGAGAAGTGGCGGGCACAATGACGTTCGACACTGCAAGTGCGGCGTGGGATACTGTAGCAGCTACCAGTGACTGGGTACGGTGACGCCAACATAGAGTAAGTTGCAGTGGCTGACGGAACGACTTCAGCTCTGTCCAACTCCGTTTTGGCGACCGCATAGAGTAAGTTGTAGTTTTAGCGACCGCAATGACGTCACATCAGTTGCGGAGCTTCCACACAAATGGAGGGGGGTTTGGCTTTTCTAATTTCACTCAAAATAGAATGAACAGCAGCCATTTTACTATTTAATCAATGGAGTTTTGCCGCCCAAAGTGTCTGCAGAACTTTCCATTTGGGACATACAATGAATGCAATAGATAGTATCCATGCAATTTCCTCTTGCGGAAAGACATTGGCAGCACATTTGTGCACATAGCCGTTACTACATTGTAGTCTGAAATTGACATTAAGGAAGAAATTTCATTCATGTTTCACATTAAATTCATGAGCACACCTCTAGTCTAGGTGGTACGAGCTCAAGATTCTGCAGGTGGATCTCTGGATGACTTGGGGCGGTTGTTGATGCAGTACGTAACATAGATATTTTCCTTCCACCTTCATAGTTTGAATCGAGTTTAATAATTGGAGTCAAGTCTGCGTAGGATTTTATTTGGTTTCTAACTGTTCTTGATATTTGGATTGACGTGATAGATGAATGTGTCGGCACCCGATTGATCGGGGTGTTTGGCAGATATGTGGATCGAGGGAGCAGCGCTATTAACAAGATCAATCTAAAAACACACAAAGGGTTTATACTGGTTCAGGCCTCTTGAAGGATAACAACCTTACGTCCAGTGTGTTCTTGCATTGCCTCGTAGGCGAGATGTGTGGTGGTGTGTCTTCGGTCCTTGACCGGCAGCGGTGCGACGTGACCCCTCTTCCGTGGGGAGGGGTGTTTACATTTATAGGTGGGTCTTACCCTCTTTACAAGTTAGAATAGGAAAATATCTAAGGAAATAACAGATCGACTTCCTTCAATAGTCCTCGTAACCGACAAAGCGTCCCCCATCAGTAGAGTCCTAATCCGGCGCGTTCGATATCCCGAAGTCTTCTGAAAATCGGAACGACTTCAGCTCTGTCCAACTCCGTTTTGGCGACCGCATAGAGTAAGTTGTAGTTTTAGCGACCGCAATGACGTCACATCAGTTGCGGAGCTTCCACACAAATGGAGGGGGGTTTGGCTTTTCTAATTTCACTCAAAATAGAATGAACAGCAGCCATTTTACTATTTAATCAATGGAGTTTTGCCGCCCAAAGTGTCTGCAGAACTTTCCATTTGGGACATACAATGAATGCAATAGATAGTATCCATGCAATTTCCTCTTGCGGAAAGACATTGGCAGCACATTTGTGCACATAGCCGTTACTACATTGTAGTCTGAAATTGACATTAAGGAAGAAATTTCATTCATGTTTCACATTAAATTCATGAGCACACCTCTAGTCTAGGTGGTACGAGCTCAAGATTCTGCAGGTGGATCTCTGGATGACTTGGGGCGGTTGTTGATGCAGTACGTAACATAGATATTTTCCTTCCACCTTCATAGTTTGAATCGAGTTTAATAATTGGAGTCAAGTCTGCGTAGGATTTTATTTGGTTTCTAACTGTTCTTGATATTTGGATTGACGTGATAGATGAATGTGTCGGCACCCGATTGATCGGGGTGTTTGGCAGATATGTGGATCGAGGGAGCAGCGCTATTAACAAGATCAATCTAAAAACACACAAAGGGTTTATACTGGTTCAGGCCTCTTGAAGGATAACAACCTTACGTCCAGTGTGTTCTTGCATTGCCTCGTAGGCGAGATGTGTGGTGGTGTGTCTTCGGTCCTTGACCGGCAGCGGTGCGACGTGACCCCTCTTCCGTGGGGAGGGGTGTTTACATTTATAGGTGGGTCTTACCCTCTTTACAAGTTAGAATAAGAAAATATCTAAGGAAATAACAGATCGACTTCCTTCAATAGTCCTCGTAACCGACAAAGCGTCCCCCATCAGTAGAGTCCTAATCCGGCGCGTTCGATATCCCGAAGTCTTCTGAAAATTGGGCTACGACAGAATGTATAGGGACAGTTGACTCGGATGACTTGGGATGGACTCAAAGACTTCCTTGCTAGCTTGCTCAAGTAACTGCCAAACTCTACTCACAAAAAGAAAAAAAGAATGACAGCCAAACTCGTGTTCAACGACAAAAAGACATTGATGAAGTACGGAGCTGAATTGTCTTAGCTCCTAAAATTTGAAGTTTCCGCATGATGAAGAATTCATGTTAGTTGTACAGAAGCGCAAGAAAAAAAATTAGGATTAATTCACGTGATTGTTGTCGCTAACGTGTTAGTGATAACAAGGTCGTACAAAACTGTTAGTGACAAGAATAGCTATTGTAACCAACAATATACGTTTAGTAACTAAGTACCTTGCTGACTAATATTCATTTTACCGGAGCGGTCTTACATCCACCGGCTGATTTTTTTTTCAATGAGCTATACAGACGTGTCTTATGAATTGATATAAAATTCAATCTGGTATTCAGACGGAGATGCGGGTACTTCATATGCGGGATCCGATATAGCACCAACATCAAACACATAAAACTCCTATCCAGAAATTAATATTTCTGGTTGCATTATTTTACTTTGTTTGAAGTTATGATGATTGGTATTTGCCTCGAGAAATCTTTATAATTAATTCTTATCACTTTATGTTTTAGATATTTACATGTGCCCTCCATTTTTTTGGTTTTATAGATATACACAAATGCACATGCCCACCCACACATTCGTATTGTTGATTCTTGCCATTTGGCTAAACATTGCAAGTGATCAACTGGCTAAACATTGCAAGTGATCAACACGTTGATGCGTTTTTCTATGTGACTACCCCGTGTAGAATATGTTTTTTGAGTCAAAATAAAGTTAATGATGTGATCGATCTGTCAGAGTCAACTCCATTGATTTTGATTTTTATGACAGCTGTCGTCCAAGATTTTGGAGGCCTTCAAGACAGGAGCAGTAGTAAACAAATGTTACTTGTTGACTTCTTGTCCTGGCAGTTTCTTTGTCGATTCGTCATGCATGTGTCAAGACAGGAGCAGCTGTATACTACTTGCCCTGCTGGTTGTCAACGACCGAACCGTCCTTGGCATACGTATTAATGTACGTGTATACATGATTAGATGCGTCTTACTGAAGGTACATTAGCTACAGGTTCACGCGTCTCCGCCCTGAATTTCCCGGCGTGTGTGTGCTGCATTGTAGGAAGTTGCTGCATATATTATCCACTCTTTGAGGATGACATGTTCAAATTATAGAACGAATTAACCACATTAATAGGAAACCCACCTAATATTTAATTGGCAGGTCACAAATGGTTAGTTTAACCAGGTTCCCCTATTATAGGGGAGGGGATCGGAGAAAACATCACGTGTTATTATTAGTCTGATAGAACGATAGATTTTTTTTGCGACTGTAGTAATCGCAAGAAACTTCGAAACATACTTATGTAACAAATGGTAATAAAGTTTCCATATATAAGAGACCGTGCCCAGTGCATTCTGATAAGAGAAGTTATTTTAAATGCAGAAGGGTTTTTTTTTTTGCTGGAATATGACGGATCAGGTACGGTAACGAAAGCTTTCAGTCATTGACAAAATACAAGCTGTCACTGGAGAGAGTGAACCGTGAAATAAACTGTTGGAAAAAAGTGTCTTTTGCTCCAATCCATATGAACACATGTTTGAGGATATACACTGTTTTTACAGATATGACTGTACATACCACCAATGCATCAAACCTGTAGCGTTACCGCTATTCGCAGGATCGAGTCGGTACGTGCTGATGAACAGACACAACAGTACATCACATAAAAGGTACAAATTAAGTCTTTAAGTTATTACATTAATCCAATTAAAACATCGGGTAGCACAGCGGAAGTCCAACAACGAAATAAGGTCCGACGAAACGACGATACAAGGAGCACGCGCTCACGATACACGAATCCGCATCACAAGCCTGATGATGCGAACTCAGCTAGAGATCACTCATCCAACTCCCAGTGAACAGTCCAGCCCTGCGGGGGCTGTCCGTCCCACTGACCACCTCCACCAGTCG
>LAPY01004338.1:3952-14967 GCA_000970635.1 Eragrostis tef | reverse complement strand
GGGGAGTCGAACCCAGGACCTAAAATATGCTACTCGGGTGCCTTAACCACTAGGCCAAGACCCCTTTCGCAACTTAGCCAACCAACTGACCACAAACATTTTCAACCAACGATTTCAACAGTTTTATTAACAAAAACGGAGCCAACATCTCACATAGCACATCTAAATAAAAAAATATTGACATAGTATATTCAAAAATATTGATGCAAATTTTTAATTAAAAAAGTCAAAATATTCATATGTAATGTTTCTTGTAACAAACGAATAATGTTTATTCAAACGGATTCAGAAACAGACTTATAATGGGAAATACATATAAAGTTTTAAAAAGATTATTTTTCTCCCTTCTTCCCACCTGCTCCAATAAAAACTCCCCACATCATGGCATCGGATCCTCCCACTTCTGACGTGAGTGAGTCCCAGCCATTCCATGAATCTTCAACCCAGATCTACCACTTTCTCAACTTTGCTGAAGTATTGGTGTATGGAGAAGGACTTTCATTTGAATACGTTGTGAGTTGTGACAGGTGGTGGTGACATCAGGGCTGGCCGTGGGTCATGGATTCATGAGTGCTTTTTCATCCAACTTACTATTATAGTTGACATTTCCTATTACCCATTCTAAAATTTTGATTTCTTATTAGCCATCGTCTGATGAATGGGAGGTGTTTAACAGAAGGCAAAAACACTTAGGGCCTGTTTGGGAGTTGTAGTTTTCCAAAACCTAAGTATTAAGAAACCGTGGTTTTAGAAGCCAAAGCCAAGCAAAACCATGGTTTAGAAAAAAGAGGTCATGAGTGGAGTTTTTAAAACTCCAAAATGGTTGCACTTTTAGGAATACCATGGTTTTTAAAACTGCAAAACTTGTCACATCCAAACACCTTCATAGCTCTCAAAACCAAAGTATTTTACAAAACCGTAGTATTCTTACAAAATTCCAAAAATACTTTGTATCCAAACAGGCCCTTAGTTGCCCCAAGCCAGTTTGCACATCTAATTTCGGTGGAAAAACCATGGCCACATGGACAACACGACAATATTTTTAGTTTGAGTAAAGTGCACAACCGGTTCCTAAACTTGTCCTGCTATGTCACTTAGGTCCCTCTACTTAGAAAATGCTTATTTGACATCTTTAAACTTGTTCTGTTGTGTCATTTAGGTCTCTCTACTTATATTGACATCCCTAAACTTTCTAGTTGTGTCATTTAGATCCAACTAGATTTAAACCGATTCGACATGAGCAGAATTAGCATTTAATATATATTTATAAGACTGATAATATATTCCTATTGGACGTATAAGTTACCCGGTATAGTAGTTGAGGGTTTATTTTTAGACCTTTGGCAAGACTTGAGAGCTTAATATGGATTTATTGCACTATGAAAAGAAATAAAAGTAATGTTGCCCATTGCCATGTGTGTAAGGACCAAGGTTTGCAATACCATTTTGACCAAAAAAATCGTGCCGAACCGAGATGTCTGATTACCTCGAAAATAAGAAAACCCGGTTAAAAAACGGATCAAAATTCAAATGACAAAATTTAAATAAAAAATGTTGAAATTTCTGGTAAACCGGACAAAAGTTTTGGTAAACCGGACAAGAAATTTTGTAAACCGGTTAAAAATAAAACAAAAAAAGTAAAATAACTAGATACAATTTGAAGATTTGATTGTTTACTCTATTGAAAAAATCGAGGAAGGTTGCTGGTTCACTCCCTTTTTCTACTAGAAGTTTCTCAATTTTTTTGACACACAAAATCATCCAATCTACGACTTTTGTTTCCTCCATTGGGAGGCAAATTTGATCTCATTTTTTTACGTATTGTTTCCAATTTTTTTCAAATTTGATTTTTTTAAATGAAAATGAAAACGGCCTATCGGGTAAACTGAACCGGGCCGTTTTTCCTGGTTTTATGAAAACCGGTCTAGTTTACCACGGTAGCGCAAACCTAAGGAGTCATGTGAGCAGGTACATGTGAAATTTAAAGTGCAACTATCAAATAACAACAAATATATGTGAAACTAAAATATCTTTGATAGCTAATGTCTTCATTGCTCAAAAAATATATGCGAAATTTTAGTTTATGAAGAACATGAAAAAAAAGTTAAAAAGTTTTAGAAAATGTCAATGAAAGAACAACATTTAATCTCTGGTACCAATACAATTACATGCAACAAGCTTGTGTCATGTCGGGTCGGTTTGAGTCTAATTGGACTTAAATAACACACTCGGACAAGTTTAAGGTTGCCAATATAAGTAGAGGGACCTAAGTAATACACCAAAACAAGTTTAAGGATGTCAAATTAGCATTTTTTAAGTAGAGGGACCTAAGTGACACAGACGGACAAGTTTAGGGGCCGACTATGCACTTCACTTTTTCATTTTTAAATAGTTAAACAAAGGAGCATATAAATTGTGTAACGGCTGGTATTACCCCCTACAAAAACAGGAAAAAGCACCAGATGGGCAACATTTCTTTACAAAAAGCAAGCATATCAGTACGGTATTATGCCTTTGTAAATTTTGCATGCACATGACAAAAGCACTATATAATTTGCATGCACATTACATATGCACCGTATGTTATGATGCACCAAATGTTTTTCCTGAGTAGTGACACTAATAGGTTTCTGTGTCATTTGAAATTGGAACTTGCTAGGAACTAAATACAAAGGGACTCGGGCTGGTTTGAGCAACACGAAGACCTGTACCTACAATTAACGTCGATCATGACAACACATGGTTTCTATATGCGTAGGTTACATCAAGCGTGTTTAACCGGCTCTAGTATACAACAGACTCGAGGAGCCATATACTAAAATCAAATCAAATGACCAGTAAAAAATTCGAATCAAACCATTTGTAGTTTTGTTATAAGCGAGTTGGCTGTCCCTGGATTAATATGGGTGATTAAAAGGATGTAGCAGGCCAGATCGGATGACCGTCGGGAGTATTTTATTCCCGTGCTGAAAGTGTGCCCCATCAAATGCGAGACAATATCAAATATATTTGTACAAACCAAATTGTCAATCGTTATGTAACATTTCTTGTAAATTATACTAAAACCAAATCAAATGACCAGTAAAAAATCGAATCAAACCATTTGTAGTTTTGTTATCAGCGAGTTGGCTGTTCCGGGATTAATATGGGTGATTAAAAGGATGTAGCAGGATCGGATGACTGTCGGGAGTATATTATTCCCGTGTTGAAAGTGCGCCCCATCAAATGTGAGACAATATCAAATATATATGTACAAACCAAGTTGTCAATCGTTATGCAACATTTCTTGTAAACCACTGCTCTTGTAAAACTTTTCTCCAACTATTATTTTTTTTGGAGAACTTCGTTTAAAAAAAGCACATCATTCAAATTTTATTAATACAAAAATATTTTTTTACAAGTTACTGTACACATTTTTCTACAAGTTTCTATACACACATATATTTTACTTATCAATTAATTTAATACAAAATACAATCCACAAATTTAACAATTTAATAAAGGTATCATGATTTTTCTACCTTTAATATGACACCGATCATTCTATGTATATTTACAGATTTCAAAAACAAGTATTTTACAGACGCATCACTGATATTCTTCTCCACAGCTTCCACGCATATGAGCATGCGTCAACCATGAGTTAGACCCTTACCTGATAAAGAATAGAATATACGTATGTATGTCAATATTAGTCAGTCAAATTCACAAAGTACCCGTCATGACGGACACAGGGAGTTTGGTCAGTGAGAGTATATATACAGATTTATGTAGTAGGAGCACGTACTTTTTGCAGGTGTCTTTTGGTCTTTTTTCAGAGGAGGATTATACGTCTGCCTGTGGCTGTTCATCGAATATCCTCCATTCCCAGAGGCTGGTGCTTCCGTCACTAACGCTTTTGCTTTAGGATCTGCTTGGACAAAGGGGCAAAGGGACATTAGTCATGTTAATTTGGAGGCAACGTCCAGATCCGTTAAAAAAGTAGCGGTTCAACTGCCCAATGGTCGGATCAATGTTGATCCACACAATTCGGACCTGGGAAAAAAAAAACAGAATTTGGATTGGTGGAACAGGGGAAGAGCTCCACCAGATGCCCGCAAAGTGTGAGCAGAAATTGAGATACTTGATTCGTGTCTATGTCAAGGAGGATGCCAAAAAGAAGGTTTTGGTAGTTTTAGAAAGCATAAAGTGAGGACTAAAAGCGCTCAACACAATCTCGGGAGTGCGGACACACTGAAAAAGAAACGTAGGAATAAAAAAAAGGTGCAAAAAGGAATGGAAAGGCAACTGCTGTCCATTCATGCACGTAGCATGTTAATTGAGCTCTCGCACTACTGGAAGCTGTGCTTTTGAATTTGGAAGCTTTGACTGTTCTCGCACTACAGAATCAAGCCTGAGGTACTAACCTTGAGAGCATGTCGTCTGCCGAGCTGTGTACTCGGAAGGGGCCACCTGAGATGATCCTGATTCTCTTACGCTTGTCATGGAAGAATAATGCATCCCTGTATCTCCAGCGTGTCAGACGAGACGGTGAAGAATCAACTTCACGGATGCAAATAGGAATGAAAGTTTGGCCATGGTTTACCCTTAGCAGAAGCTGTGCTTTTTGAGTCCTTCGGCTTGAACATTGACATTGTTCCTGATAATGTGTGATATTTTGATGCCGTGTTTGTGCGTGTTTTGTCTGAGAGATGGTTCTAAACCTTGGATGTATTTATAGCAAAGGAATGGAAGAATCATGGAAATTTCATCAAACTGATGAATCATTATCTGTGTAAGAATATATTTCTAACAAATATAATTACTTAGGTGTTCTTATGTACAACTGCCCTTATACAATCTAATGAACCATTTGATTAGTAAGGGCAGCCTTCACCCTTCAAGTGACCAAGAACGAACTTTCTCAGTAATAATGTTTGTTGAACGCAAGTGAGTACGTATGTAATACTTGCTGGAAAGTGTCCGTTTATTTAAGTTGGTCATCAACTACAAATATGGTGTGTGTGTGCGCGCGCGCTGAAACCACAATTATTTATTGACACAAAAATAATTTGTATTCTAGGTAGATAATAATGGCTACTGAAAACTTTATCATATGCATTTCAGAAATAATGAAGTGCTTGCAGCTCATCGGTATCCTTAGATTAGGACAAACATATGTAAAAGAAACAGGCATATAACGAATGGCATACATCCAGCTTAAATAGAAATTTTGCTGAGAGTACTTGATGGTAACTTGTTCTGTTCCTTAGTATCATGGACCTAGGTACTATCGCTCCAATAAGAAATACTCCTGTTTAATATTAGATTCTTCAAACAACTGTTTGCAGTTCTCTCCATTTCAGATATGCAATTAATGAAATAGACAACAACCATGCATTTTCCTCCCTGAAGACGTCAGGGCATGACGTTTGTGCACATAGTGGTTAAATACATTGTAGTCTGAAAATGACACAGAAGAAGAAATTTCATTCATGGTTCACATCAAATTCATGAAAACACCTCTGGTTCAGGTTGTGCCAGCTGGAGGTTCAGGATGGTCTATGGCTGGCTGTCACGGAGAGGTAGTTGATGCAGTATTCTTGTTATTTGGGTTTACATGGTAGAATAATATATAGGAACAATTGACTAGGTTAGGATGGACTGAAAGACTTCGAATGGATTAATGAGGCAAGGATGGAGTACAGACTTGAGTAATGTTAGCTCCTTAATTTGAAGTTTCGTTGCAGAATTCATGTTAGTTGTACAGAAGTATCTTCCGCATTCAGATAAAGTTCAGTCTCGTATTTAATCAGAGGAGATAAGATCACTTATTATTTTGCTGACTATGGGATGCAGGATGCAATTTGAAATATTCGCCAATCTCTAGATGCATTGTACCAACATCGGACACATTCAACTCCACCCAGGAATTAATGCTTCATGTTGCATTATTGTAGTTTTTGAAGTTATGATTATTAGTATTTTGCCTGAAGCAAAGCTTTTACAATTGATTGTTATCACTTTGCGTTTTAGAATATTTCTATGTGTGCTCTCCATTTTTTGTTTTATAGATACAGAGACATATCCCCGCCCAAACACATTCATACTATTGATTCTTGCCATTTGGCCAAACAAATGCAAGTGATCAATGCGTTATACGTTTAATTTGTCAATGCGACCACGCTGTCCAAAATACGTTTTCCAGTTAAACTAAAATCTACGTTTTTAGTCAAACTAAAGTTGGTGACGTGATCGATCTATCGGAGTCAACCTCATTGATTTTGATTTTCATGACAGGTGTCGTCAAAGATTTTGTGGGCCTTCAAGGTACGAGCAGCTGTAGCCGAATGTTTCTTGTTGACTTCTTGCCCTGGCAGTTTCTTTGTCATTCGTCATGCATATGTGTCGACCTAGTACTTGCCTGGCTATCCCTTGCCCACGGCCGGGTGGCCAGGGGGCATATGGATTAATGTACGTACATGATACATGCGTCTCACTGAAGCTATACTCGCTCCGATGCTGTAACCCACAGGTGCACGCATCTCCCTGAATTTCCCGGCCAGTGTGTTCCTCCATGTATGAAGTTGCGAACTAAACTGTACCCACCACACGTGTACAGAAACCACTCTAGTAGAGCGGCTATACACCTAGCTTGCTTTCTCTGATACACAAAAATATCACGCTTCTGGAAAGGAGCTACTCTGAGTTAATAAACAATCAAACGCCACGAAATCGTTGAGACTACATAAATTGTTATTTTTCCTTGTAATTACCCATGTATTTCCTCCAAGACCGCTGCACATATTATGGAGACATGGTCAAATAGTAGATAAAAAGAAATTAATAAGAATCTGCTTAAAACATAATGAGGTATTATCAATTATATAAAATGATACAAGTAGGAGTAGTAAATACTAGAATGCTGAGCTAACAAATGGTAATCAGGTATCCGTAAGAGACCGTGTGAAGAGGACATCACTGATCGGTTACAACCAACGCTCCTCCGCTATACATGCAACGTCCAATAATTAGAGCTCATGCACGACAATTGAATTTACGGGTGAGCTCGTTCCTAATGCTTTCTTTGCATGGTTTTGAAAATAAAATGCTACCTAATAATTTAATTATATTATTAGGAACCATGGAGACGGTGATGAGATTGCTGGGGAGGAACTTGGAGGCGTGGAGAGCCAGCAATGTCATCTAAGTCAAGTCGAAGGCCCAATACAAGTCGACTTCAAGTACGTTTTGATGTCCATGAGCAGTATGGACTACAACGGTCGCCCAGGTCGCATACGGGATCGGTTTCAGACATTCAACAAATGCTCGGAAAGATAATTAGGGTTTATGATAGGATTCTCGATCTTCTAAAAGATTCTAATACACAATGATTTGGATGAGACTATAACACGATGGGCGGGTTATAGTGCGGAGCCTACCCTGCACAATCCTTGAGATTCTGTCCCGGCAATCCATCTTCTTTGAGTTGGAGATACGTAAAAGTTCTTCAGGGCATTACCATGGAATTCACATTTTTTGCCCGACGTCAGTATGTCACATGCATGGTGTGGCAGTACCAGTTCTTTAGTCAGAAAATAGCATTCGGAGGAATGACAAAAATCAGTCTACAAAGGAACCTGCTACTGGTAAACCGTGTTCAAATAATCATAGACATTGAGGACCGTGTTGGATTTTTGTAACCATTAAGGCCCGCATGTTAGGTTCCATAATCGTCCAGGCTTTTTCTTCCTTCTTATTCTTTTTTTTTTAAGAATTACACAGTACAACGCAGACACTCACAATACGCATCCACACTCACCCCTATGAACACATGTACGCAAACCCTACCTCTATGAGCACCTCCGAAGAACTGAGCACCCGGCAGATCTGGAGATTCCCGAAGTCACTAAAGGAGCCTCGTTGTCCACAGAAACGCCGCTTACCACTTAACGCATAACGCCGATAAATCTTAGAAAATTCGCTCCCACCGGGAGTCGAACCCAGGACCTCAAAGGTGTTACTCAGGTGCCTTAACCACTAGGCCAAGACCCCTTTCACTCTTTCTTCTTATTCTTCATTGAATTTACCCATAGTTTTCCCTGAAGATTGCATATACTTATGATGGCATCACCTAACAATTTGAATAAGAGAGCAACATACCGAAAGGGAGTTCCTCTGAATATTCTTAATGCTCGTTTCAAAGATAATTAAGAAAGTTGGTACAATCAATTGATTGATTACAACTTGCCCCTTGCATAAGGCAGGCAAGCCAGCATTGCAACTTGCCATGATCAGTGACAGTACCTTCACGGCCTAAAACCGCTTGACCTTATAGTCTCCAAGAAATTTCAGATATTTTTTTTGCGAGGAAGAAATTTCAAATTTGACCTCATTCCCAAAATGAAGTCTGTGCTCGCTTTTCTAAGAACAGCAATCATGCATACACGGTCCTAACCGCTCGGTGGTTAGTGTGTGGAAAGTGTTGTTTTGTCTCCTAGTCTAGCTATATACTCGATCTGTTGTTCTGTCAGCTAGGTAGGTGAGTGTAGACGAACCTTCCCATCACGCACAAGACAAATTGGTCAATGCAGTTGAGTTTAGTTGGGAAACGAAAATGGTCAAACTGCTGGCTAATGCAGCACCTCACATAGCTATATTAATAGTTGCTTCAAGATAAATACTTAATTTGAACATTGATCGAGGATGATTTTACTGGTTACCATCTGGCATGGAAAGAACAGTACGATGCTGGAGCGTTGACTAACTCGGGTTTCTCTTTTGAAATCTATTAGCCCATTGATAATTAATACTGGTTTCGTTTGGAAAATAATATTATTCTCTGGTGCGGCTATGCTGATCCAGGCATTTTCCTGTGATGTTGCCAATGGAAGCCTGTATGTTACCCATTATCGTGTTGCGCTAATCTTAAAACTGTTCACGGTGGCCGGCCCAGAAGCGTACACACCGCTGGCCTGCTGTTAGGAATTTCCGATGACCTATTCTATACTCGATCTGTTGTTCTGTCAGCTAGGTAGGTGAGTGTAGACGAACCTTCCCATCACGCACAAGACAAATTGGTCAATGCAGTTGAGTTTAGTTGGGAAACGAAAATGGTCAAACTGCTGGCTAATGCAGCACCTCACATAGCTATATTAATAGTTGCTTCAAGATAAATACTTAATTTGAACATTGATCGAGGATGATTTTACTGGTTACCATCTGGCATGGAAAGAACAGTACGATGCTGGAGCGTTGACTAACTCGGGTTTCTCTTTTGAAATCTATTAGCCCATTGATAATTAATACTGGTTTCGTTTGGAAAATAATATTATTCTCTGGTGCGGCTATGCTGATCCAGGCATTTTCCTGTGATGTTGCCAATGGAAGCCTGTATGTTACCCATTATCGTGTTGCGCTAATCTTAAAACTGTTCACGGTGGCCGGCCCAGAAGCGTACACACCGTAGGCCTGCTGTTAGGAATTTCCGATGACCTATTCATGTAGAAGACTGATCGATGGGCCACGCATGAGAACTACAAGGACCAGGCTGTACATCAGTACATGGAGTTGCAGCCTGTGAAAAGATGCTGCATGACACAGCTATGCAACGGCAGCCATGTATACGCGTGGTTACGATCAGGAGTGCATGTATGGGCGTGACGTAGAATATGCCTTATTGACGTGATGACCACCACACGGTAAGTATGATCAGCTGTGGTGTGTGAGTCGCCGTATTCACTTCACAAAAAACGAAAGAATATTTGACATCACGATCGAATTAAGTGGCACCTCGATGCGCAACGAGCCGCCGACGAGGCGTTGTGAGGCGAAGCGCAGCCACGCGGAGATGCGGTGGCCGGGGACCCGGGGAGGCTCCACATGCCGCAGGTGGAGGCTAAAAGGCAGAGCAAGCTTGGAGAGATGAGGCTGTTTCTTCTCGATGAACTCGACGCATAGGTGGTTGAGGCTCGGCGCCGCGTACGCGCCCAGCGCGCCGTCGATGCGGTCCAGCGTCGCGGCAGACGCGTCGTCGTAGAGGAAATGGAGCCCGGGGAGGTGGGCCCAGACGCGGCGCCAGCGGCGGGAGAGGACGCTGGTGCGCGCGGCGTCCGCGGCGTGTGGGAGGCCGCCGAGCAGGAAGCGCTGCACGATGTCGAAGCGGGCATCGTCGTCGGTGATGTGGGGGACACGGAGCAGGATGCTGTGGAGGAGCTCGTCGGGGAGGCCGCTGATGCGGTCGACGCCGCCGCCGCTCTTGGCCATAGAAATTACGTGCAGGTTCTTGGCGGCGCTTGGCTACAACTGCTAGATCGATCGCGCACGGTTCCCTGGATGCCTAGCTAGGGGTTGTCAATTTGGGCCGGTTTGTTTTGGACTATAATCTGCCAACATTGTACGACCCAGGTTAAATCAATTCAGTTGGTAAACAAAGAACCAGAATGTTTACTTCGTGAGGGTGCTGGACTCTGGGCGGCACTTGGTTTCAACTGCTCGATCGTGCTTGATTCCTGGAAGAAACTAAGAGAATCCAAATGATTATGAGGGTGTTTCTTCAGCAAAGCTACGACATGGTGGAACAGGGGATGAAGAATTAAGAGTAAAGTGCATCTAAGTCCTTAAACTATTTAGGGATTCTTATCTCGGTCCATGAACTTTTAAAATAAAGATTTGGATCCTTAAACTATTTTATTGTTATCATCTGGGTCCATAAATTTTTAAAATGAAGATTTAGATCCTTAAACTATTTTGGTGTTTTCATCTGGGTCCATTAACTTTCAAAGTGAAGAGCTACTAGTCCACCGCTGCCGCCAACATGCTTCTACCGGTCGCCATTAGCCATCGCTACCAGACCGCAAGCTTCATTCGATTGTCTCGCCAAGTGCATGACAAACAAGATGTTGCTTCTTTTGTACTGCTCAGCCATTAGGGCGGCATATAATGGCCGTTACAGGGATAATATCCAAACATAAGGTCGAAACCCCATCACACCTGCAAAATATCAAGCTGGCATGTCGTGTCATGATTATTCAAGT
>LAPY01004334.1:32493-43865 GCA_000970635.1 Eragrostis tef | reverse complement strand
CCTTTATGTGATGTACTATTGTGTCTGTTCATCAGCACGTAGCGATCCTGCAAATAGCGGTAACAAGCGATGAGGAACGACGCCTGCCTTTGGTCGTGGTTGATGGCGGATTGATGCAGGTGCGCGCGGATGAAGAAGGGGTCGGAGATGGCGGCGCGCCATGCCTTGGAGACGGACTTGAACCGCGCGAGGCTTTTGGCCGGGAGCCGGACGAGGATCTCAAACACAAGCTCGACGCATATCTCAGTGACGATTGTTGATAACCTCGGCTTTTTTGTTGTCTTCGGCGTTGTTGGCTTCGGGTTCGTGTTCTTGACTTTAGTCTTCAGATCCAAGTCCATGGCGTGAACACGCATATAGAAGAGAGTATTAGTTGATCAGGGTGAACCATCGGAAAAAAAGAGAGCTAATCTGGGTGAAAAAATCTGCCCAGGGGCTGGCCAATACGTTCACTTATAAACACAACCAACTAGCAACGGACCGTACTTCTCATTCCGACACGGATTTGGAGACCAGCTGTGCGACGAGTCCGTCCCCGTTTCAATCTAAACAGATTTAGATCGTGAGAGTAATTATTAACGAGCAAAAAGATAACATTGTGGGAGTATAAATGGGAATACGAAACCAACTTACATCTGTCCGGGCTGATTGATTTGTGGGTGCAGCTCTGCATCCACTCCACCGAAATCCCGCGCAGCAGAAAACGAATTCGCGACCTCATCGCCGAAAGATTCAATCTTTGCTCCAAGGAGAACACCGAAGCTTCCAGGACCGCCGCCATGGACCATGGCTTGAGCTGAGATTGAGCACGGGGTCGGGGTTTCGATCAGCTCTCTTATGTGCACATCGACCGGATGGCAAGCCGCCACCTCGCGGCCCTCGTTCTGCCGCGACGACGGCCTCCTCCAGCCCCTGCAGCGCACCGCTTCCGTCGTGCTCACGCAGGCATCCAGCATCTGCTGCATCTCCTTCCTACTGTCTGTCAATGTCAGTGCGCAGCGTGTCCTGAGACGGGCGCGCTCGAGCCGACGACGGTCATCTTCGGAACTGGCATTCCGTCGAACACGAGCGGGCGCTGACCACCGGCTGCGGGCCTTGACGCGGAGGTTCGCGTGGTCGAGGGGCGGTGAAACAACGAAGGGGTCCCGTGCGAACACCGACGGGCACGGCGGCGTGGATCCGCCAGAGTTCGCATGGGAACCTAGGAAAAAAAATTTAGCAAAATTTCACCAAAATATTCAACATTTCGTCTTTTTCGATGAGGTCGGAAATAAAATCAAAATGAACATTACTACTAAAATTTCACCTTTCACCATCTTAATGCTTCTAAATTAGCTTGTTTGCATATGCAAGCGTGATTTTTTCTTTATTTGAGACAATATCTTATGAAATCATATCAAAATTTTTTAAAAAATTCAAATTTAGTTCACCGAAATTGTAGAAATTTCTGATATTTCATGTTTATCGGTGACATCTGAAAGTTTTTGGTTGCCAAAATATTTTTCCTACGTGGGAACGTGGCTTGAACGCTCGGGGCGATGAAATGTACTGCCGAGCTGGTGCGATGGAACAAAGGATGTAGTGTGGAGAATGGATGACATGAAGTACAGATATATGATTGCAATTGCGAAGGTCTAGAGGATGACTGTGGACTGAAGTCAGACGGGACCATAGATATCATGTTAAACTCTTGTACTTATTTAAATGGTTTGGAAAAAATCGAAACATCAGTAAGCATGAAAGAAAAATAAAGCTTTTCTTTACATTCATATGCATGCCACTTGCGTGAGATTTTGTCTTCGTCACTTCAATTGACAGAAGTGACGAAGACTGAGATTTTCGTTAGATCACAATTCAAATGATGCCTGAGATTTTCGTTAGATCGCAATCACTTCATATCTAGCAAATGAGAGAAAATTTAAAGCATTCCGTTATTAGATGGGAGGGCAAGCCGCCACCTCGCGGCCCTCGTTCTGCCGCGACGACGGCCTCCTCCAGCCCCTGCAGCGCACCGCTTCCGTCGTGCTCACGCAGGCATCCAGCATCTGCTGCATCTCCTTCCTACTGTCTGTCAATGTCAGTGCGCAGCGTGTCCTGAGACGGGCGCGCTCGAGCCGACGACGGTCATCTTCGGAACTGGCATTCCGTCGAACACGAGCGGGCGCTGACCACCGGCTGCGGGCCTTGACGCGGAGGTTCGCGTGGTCGAGGGGCGGTGAAACAACGAAGGGGTCCCGTGCGAACACCGACGGGCACGGCGGCGTGGATCCGCCAGAGTTCGCATGGGAACCTAGGAAAAAAAATTTAGCAAAATTTCACCAAAATATTCAACATTTCGTCTTTTTCGATGAGGTCGGAAATAAAATCAAAATGAACATTACTACTAAAATTTCACCTTTCACCATCTTAATGCTTCTAAATTAGCTTGTTTGCATATGCAAGCGTGATTTTTTCTTTATTTGAGACAATATCTTATGAAATCATATCAAAATTTTTTAAAAAATTCAAATTTAGTTCACCGAAATTGTAGAAATTTCTGATATTTCATGTTTATCGGTGACATCTGAAAGTTTTTGGTTGCCAAAATATTTTTCCTACGTGGGAACGTGGCTTGAACGCTCGGGGCGATGAAATGTACTGCCGAGCTGGTGCGATGGAACAAAGGATGTAGTGTGGAGAATGGATGACATGAAGTACAGATATATGATTGCAATTGCGAAGGTCTAGAGGATGACTGTGGACTGAAGTCAGACGGGACCATAGATATCATGTTAAACTCTTGTACTTATTTAAATGGTTTGGAAAAAATCGAAACATCAGTAAGCATGAAAGAAAAATAAAGCTTTTCTTTACATTCATATGCATGCCACTTGCGTGAGATTTTGTCTTCGTCACTTCAATTGACAGAAGTGACGAAGACTGAGATTTTCGTTAGATCACAATTCAAATGATGCCTGAGATTTTCGTTAGATCGCAATCACTTCATATCTAGCAAATGAGAGAAAATTTAAAGCATTCCGTTATTAGATGGAGCCCATCTCAAGGGATTCCTCTTCTATATTTTGGGCTTCATCAATTGGCATCATGGCGTTACCAACTACATTCGATCGTAGCACTTATAATCGGCTGAATGAGAACGATAGCTAACATGTTGTCTCGTACTCAGCATGTGCCTTCTATTTTCTTTTCTTTTTTTTATATATAGCATGTTTAAAAAAACATTCAAAAAGACGCATGTACAGATTTGAAATGCCAATCTAAGCCGCCGGCAATAGAGACAATTGCCAGAATCAGACCACAGCGGCAACAAAGACCCGGTTCTGTAACACATGCCGGAGTGGACGAACTAGTCAGACTCTTATTTATAGGACAATAGCCTCCTAGTTCTCCACGGTCAAGACGATGACATGCTTCCCGTCACATCTGTTTGCATACAGTTTCCTTAAATTGGGTGTTGGAGGAAGAGAAACCGGAACCAACATGATGTTGGTTTACAGTTTCCTTAAATTGGATGTTGGAGGAAGATAAACAGGACTGGTCAACATCTTTGCCTGATGACTCATAGATGACATCAATGTAGTTCTGGATTGTCGGCATGTCTAGGCCAGGGAACCTGTGAGGGCCGTCGGGGCGGAACTCAATCTTGATAAATGGCCATTTCATGACCTGTGCTGCACTGCATTCTTCAGGCCCATCTCCTATTACACAGAAGCAGACATTTGGCCCATCAAACCGTTCTTTGATCCACTTGAAGCACTGCAACTTACGCACCTCCCATGAGCTGTAAACTGCAAAACAAAAGCCAGGTGCTACAACCATGATGTATTTGTTCACATCTAACCCCATGTTTACTGTAGATTAGTAATGACAGCTATCATGTTGAACAATCGGAGGCATGACGAGCCTAGATCGCTAATTCATTGGAGAATAAATGCATACTATAGCCCAATACATCCAAGAGATTCATGGCTTGCAAAGTGTTATACAAAACAGAAAGTAAGTGCTCAAAGAGATATTCCATAATAGGACGCATACCATTCTCAGACGAGACCACGTCTTCCAGGCGATAGAGCAAACATTTTGCAAGGCTAGGAATCAGTGACCCTGATGTAACTATGCAATTGATGCTTGAAGAGTAGGCAGTAGGCGTCGCAGATGATTTGCCTATTGCTTCTTGCAACAGCTTATGAGCTGCATAATAGCGGAATAATGTTCAAGTAACTAACAGTAGAAATGAAAGATTAAGCTAAATTAGAAATTAATTGAATCTGTAGTGTATCTGGGAAACTACAAAATGAATCAACTGATGCACCAAAGGTTCACATAAGGCTAACCCTTGTTATCAAAGAGTTTCTGGAAAAAAGATAATGAAAGGATTGGGAAAATAGGCTACCGGGCATGACTAAAAATGACCAAGTCTTAACATTAATTAAGGTACATGTATAGTCTCCATGTTCCATCACTTCTTATTTCTGCACATAGATTGAGGTGCGTATACTAGTCCACAAAATTCAGTGATTGTACCAATCAACTGCTTGCAAGCTCAGAAGCCGCGAGTAAGTTTATAATTCATGTCTAGAACAGTCTTTTGATTAGTGAGAAAAAATTACTGGGCTTACACCTAAACAGATCATTTTCGGTCGGAAGTCCTAATTTAATTTCATCAACAAACTGACAGTTCAAAGTTATAATATCTTATCCATTAACTGAGCAGAAATTAGTGTAGTCTTCTTAGTACTAAGAATAATCAACCAGAAAAAATACTAAGCACAAATAAGAATACCAGAAGAAAGCCAGCCATCAGTATATTGATCAGTCAAACCATACAGATCATTCCAGACTTTGACCATGTGTTGGTCCAGAAATTTTTCCAAACCCTGAAATCACCAAACAGCCCAGTTAAGCGATCAGAAATTTCCTCCTGATGAAAGTACTGGAAATTTAATTGTTACAATAAACAACAGGTCTAGATAATAACAGTACAAAGAAAACTGAAAGGTGATTATCTAATAATAAATGTTGCTCTGCAAACACTCAAGTACAGAACTTCCGGAACCTGTCCAAGTACTTTCGCTAAAAAAAAAACATTTGCTAAAATCCAAACCTCTTTACAGAGGGTTCCTCAATGACGCAAGATGTCCCTGTGAGTACTGCAAACCTTCATTTGTTCTGGGGCCCAGATATAAAGTTGAGGTGCCTAATACCATAATCCACCAGATGGATACAAGACACATCTTCCATTTGTATCTTGACAAAGATTACACTCCAAACTATTAATTATGCATGGCAACTACTTTAGAATATGCAGACATATTCGTACATCCGTTCAGAAAACAGATATGACTACCACACGTGTTCCCATCTAGTTTCTGTGAAATGAACGAGCGGGAGTTCAGTTTTTAATAAGAGTGATTCAAGCACTGAACCTTGCCACGTTTAGAAGCTTATTGAGTACAATAATCAAAATTCCTAGCTGTCATATATTTTCCATATCAAATAGGAAGGCAATAACAAGGATGCCACAAGTGGAAAAATAAACAAAGATACAACGTTGAATCATCATACGAAGGAAAACCATAAAGAGAAATAGACATAAATTTTGCAGCACCTTTGCATATTTTTCTCCAATAGCACGGTGCCTATAAGCAAGCTTCCTTTTGCTCACATCATCATAAGGTGAACTAAAACAGTCTGCCTCAAAATCATATGAAGTCAAGTCTTTCCCATCATCATACTCACTCAAAGCGTTGAGAAGTGGTTCATTGTAATTCTCAATCTGCATTAGTTCAAAACAACCAGATTGGTTGGAAAAGATGAGCATAATGCATGTCCAAAAAAGGCAGCTAAATGACTTAGCCAGAATAATGAAGGAAAAACAAGGCACCAACTGAGGAGGCAAGCAAAATGAATGATATGAAGAAAATTTTCACCTATGAAACAAATAGAACAAAACGAAACTACATAGCAAACCTAGTGAGGAAAGAGGATATCAGCACAGATATTCCAATTTCAAAAATCAACATGGCATCCTGTAGTCACCTATTACTATTCTGTGGTAAAGCATGATGAATTCAGGTGCTGAAGTAGACAGACCTGCTCATAGAAGAAGTGTTCATCACACACCTCAAGAATGAGGTTCTCCCACCGCTTCCCTATTTCAATACTTTTATCAAGGTCCTTCAGGCCATCAAAAGACCCAGCATACGAACCATCAAGAAGTGACTTGAGTAAAATAAGAGTCTCATCCATGTCCCATATGTACACATTTGTAATCTGGTCCGTCACAGCATTGGTTGAAGCTTGGCCAGTAACCAAGGCAGGGACAGTCTCATCCATTTTACTTCTGTTCACATTGGACAACGTCACACTCGAATCCAAAATTGGAGGCACTATCCAAAATCAGACAATTTTAATTTGGTATACATGAAGATGTGACCCTAAGGCTATAGTTACTATTTGTGGACAAGATATTTCCGGTAAAACATTCATCAGTAACAGATATGAAGCAATGTATCTGATCCTAGAGATATACATGAATCAATTACAAGGATAATTCGGTTCATTTTGCCTATATCACAAGGATAATTCCTTTGGGATTTACCACAAGGCCAGCCTAATACGACAGCACGATAAAGGGGCTTCATCAGCATGATAAAGGGGCTTCATCAACAAATTGAAATCACCTGATACGACAGCTCGATAACGGCCGGCCTAATACGACAGCACGATAACGGTCGACACAGCACGATAACGGTCAACATAATACGACAGCATGATAACGGTCGGCCTAACCACTCTGCATGAACAGAGGTCAAGCCAATCATAAATGAATCTGTACCCAGAACCAGAAGACACTGAAATGCTAAAATTGGATCCAAACTAAATGTAGAACCCTGAAGCTGGTTACCAGATCAAGTTTGTTTGCTTCACGTAAGAAAGAGAGAAACAAAAATCGGATTGAACTAAAAAATAAACGAACATGCCACAGGGGTTCGGACACCGGGTAGCAGATGCCACCACATACGACCACCTAAGCACACAGCAGAGTTAGACAGAACACGGCAACATCAAAGTACGAGGAACCACGGCAAAAGCGTACACCGTTGGGCATGGACGTTCTATTTCGGAAAGATTGGATTTGATAGCTCACATAACAAGTAAGGGATCTAATATCTACAGGAAAAAATGCATTTTATCCAACCAAGTTAGGGTTCTTACCAACGAAAAAAACACCCCGAAATTGGGAATGATCAGCAATCCAATCCGATCAAATCCAGCCGGATGGGTGGCTGCTGCTCTCCGGTGGAGCCACCGGAGTCCGACTGCTGCAGCTCTTCTCCCTCGGTGGAATCGAGTGAGAAGAGAACGGGCTAATCCATTGGGAGCTGGCGCTGAGGTGTTTATCGAAAAGAGTCAGCCTGCCGTTCCTCGTGCTCGGCGTGAGCAACAACATGCCGTACACGGGAAGGGAGGCCCAAATACAAGGCCCGATGGAGAGGGAGAAGACCAACCGACCCACCTTTGTCCCATCGTCCACGTGAGCCCACCCACGAGAGCAGATGTGTGCTTCCGTTTAGTATTTTTGTACTGTTAACCATGTCCTCCCATGCTTCACGGTGTTGTCAGTCACAAAGCAACATCCACAACAATGTTGTGAGAAATTGCATTCAACTAGCAAGTGAAGTGGATTTTCATCGGTAGAGCTATGTAGGCTGCATAAATCCATATTATTCCTCATCCTTTTTCTCTCCAGGCTTCCTGATGTCAATATGCATGTTTTACGTGTATTGCAGTCCGTGTGAATAGTGACCTTTGGCTCAGCATGCGCTCTTTAGAAGCCCAATAAACAAAAATATGTATATGTGCTCTCTAAAACTAAATCTTTTATAAGTTTGTATTGTAAAATTCCATGTGCAGACCATCTACAAGTCATCATGGCTGTGATTGGTTTCCTTCTAAGCCCAACCTATCTCGTATGTACCGTCTAGGCTCCCGCCAACCTGGCTTAGCTCATTCAGGGTGTTTCTCGTATCACTACATGCGCCATATTTGGATGCCTGCGTTCAGGGCCGGCTCTGGGCGACCGCCTAGGGCCTGACCCTGGTAGGGACTCTAAAACTTTTACATATGTGGTTGATTACTATACTGCTTAGCAGGCCCGAATTAAGACAATAGCCCAACAAAACTTATACAGGCTGACAAGTTAAGCTAGCTAATTGCCCAGTAGTCTGGCACCCAATATCGTCTTGATTTTTTTCCCCGACTCTTCAGCTTTCCTGGTTGCCAAACGCCTTGCTTATCGTATTACCGATCAGTTTTGAATAAGTACATTTTCAAAACTCTTACTTCATCCCCTTAAGCCTTAAACAACTTTGAAAAGCACTAAGTAGTTCAATTTTTTACTTGGTGTGCCTTCCTTTCTCAAGTGTTAAGAAAATACAAAATAAAAAGACATTATACGTTGACGGATTTACTACCAAACTACTTGCCATAGGATTTATTGCATGTTTCTAGATATAAACTAGAAAAGTTAAAAATTGACTAGATGTCAGGTTATCATCGGCATATATTACCTTTAAAGAGAAGAAAAGTCCAAAATTAATTGATGACATGTTTTCATTTTTCAAAGTAGAAGGTAGTTGGATTGGTACGTGGCTTTCCATGTGTAAACATAAACTAATTGTAACTTATAACTCATGTCTTAAGCAAAATGACATATAGAAGACATCTTTTCTTAGCAAATGGCTATAAAATACATCTTTCCTTGCTACATGCCAACGCATACTATATACTTCCAATAAAAGTGAGTCACAAGTCTTAAAAATGACTAGATACCATGTCATTTCGATCTTATCTGAGTTTTAATAGTTTCTTTGGGCCAAACTCTTGCCGAGCTACAAGACCTATTAGGCCCCATGTTGGCCACTTTTCCATCACCAATTTCATCAATTGAATAGGAAATACAAAGGTAAACACTCTATCAAAATCTTAACAATAACGGAAGCTAAAATACTTATCTTGTTTTCTCGCTATGCTCTTTTAGTGAGTGTTGCTACCGCAGTCACTTTTCTATAATACTTCCCATCATGCACCCCCTTAGCAAATCAATAACCTTTTTAGGTTGTATTTTCCACTTCAACTAGCATTCACAACAATCATATTGCTTTCTTTAGCCGTGATTATTTCACGACAAAAGTACAACACCACCAGATATTACAACGAGTGCATCAGCAACAAATTCTACAACAAATGCAACAATAATGACTACAATAGATACAATTAGCAACAAACATTAAAATAGGTGCTACAGCAACAAATGCTACAATAGTGCAACAAATGCTAGGTAATGCAATAAACACAACGATAACAACTTCCACAACAGGTGCAACAACAAATATATGCTACTCTAGAGCTACAAAAACAACTACAACATGTGCAACAATAAAAAATCTTAGAGCATGTGCTACAACAATAGGTTTTGCCTTCCTTATCGAGCACAGATGACATGGTGAACCCTGACACATACTCCGTCTACGGACAACAATTCTTACCTAGCGTTTGCATGATATCATTTGTGACTCACACGAAAATATATTAAATGAGATATTGATCTCATATTTCTAATATTTTGCATTGATATACAAAAACAAATTGAAAAGGTATAAATTATACAATGCACAGGTCACGGTAAACCATACCACTTACTCTATCTATGGGCAAAGATTATGCTCTAGCGGTGCTTTCTTTTATGTATATGTTGATAGGTTGACCCAGTCACGCGTATAGCAATGCTCACATGTAAATGGTTATAAATGAAGCAATGAATAGGCATGCCTGCTCTCCCTGCATATAGATTGGTTTCCTCTCTTTCTTACATCAAGTAGAAATGCAAAATCTTATAAAATATACTTACATGACATCTTCCGCCAAAGCAAATAGATAGTATTGTATCTATTGTTTCTTGTAATGTTACTTTGTAGTAGATGGTATGTGTAATTTTCTTTCATGATTTAGAAGTGTTCATTTTGCACTAGCCATTTTTTTAAGACCATTCATTTGCCGCTATGGATCACACACTGGACACAAGTGCTTTGAAGTAGAGCCTCTTCAAATGGCTGCCTAAGTGTGTTGCGTAGTTAACATGACTTTTATATCTATGGTGGTAACAAACCTGTCCAAGTCTTATCTGAGCAAGATTGAAGCCTATAATCATTTATAAAACATAAACTTGATCATCTTATTGGCAAGCATACACATCCAAGCCAATTGGGGTTTGGAGCCATTCATCAAAGAAGGCAATGTCACCCTGGAGCATGCTCGTCCAAGTTCCCGCTCTCCTCACCTACACAACCTTGCTTCGCACCAAGAACAAAAAATAATCAACTTTTATTCCAGACTAGACTAGCAAACATATTCAGTTCAAGAAAGTCTAAGATCCACGTCAACATACCACAACATGACAGATTCAGCTTTGCAAAATTACAAATAAATCTGATGTGGCTTTGAAGCTTTCACACATGGAATGATAAACATCATATCTCCTTCGACCATATATCAAAAAATACAAATAAGAAAGCCACTTTAGCCAAATGTCCGGTGCAAGTTACTTGTCAGCACATGGTCTGTTGTTCCAAGAAATTAATAGGAGTCAGGAAATGTCCAAATCGGCCAAATGCCACGTCGATCTCTAGCTTATCAAGTCTTTAACTATAATTTGTTAAGGAAAGGCAAAATCTTGCCTAAGAAATGACAAACACTCTTTGCATATAAATATAGGCTCGAAACCCATCGGCAAAGCATCACCCATCTCAGGTACATTGACATCTAGTAGCAGCTTGAGAAGGCACAACACTAGCCACTAACATATTAGGAACAATGGCATCAAGCAAGATGTTTGCCCTATTCGCTATCCTTGCTAATAATATTATTAGCAAAGTGCTTAGTCAACGACACTTCATGGATCTCAAGCCCATTGCTTGATGAAGCTACTCAGGTTGCTGACTTTGTCGCTGTAGCGGTCCCACATCATGATGCCGCAATAGTTGGGCACCTGATCACACCATAGTAGATGTTCTTGGGGTGCACGTTCGCCTGCCTTCCCACCCAATTGGCCGCCTCCGGTGATGCCAACAGATCGAAGTAGTAGACGTTGGTGTTGCGGGTACGTCTATCCACTTGTTGTCACTGCCAGCACACGTTGCAGTCCGGGTTGATGTAGAACTAGACGTGGACATGGTTGAAGACACCCGTGTCCAACACCTTCCTCACGTGTAGCAGCTTCTTCCCCGGTCTCAACCGCAGGCGTTGCGCTTGGCGTGCTCCGGAAACAGCACGTCGCAGTGCTCGTTGTAGGGGGGGGGGGGGGGGGGCGG
>LAPY01004334.1:19137-29946 GCA_000970635.1 Eragrostis tef | reverse complement strand
TCCCGCCGCGGGGCGCCCCCGGCCGGCGCGGTCGGTGGGCACGCGCTGCCACGACCGGGGGTCGCCGGCGAGGTACGCCACCGCGTACACCTCCATCTTGGACACGAGGTTGACGGCGCGCAGGTCACGCGCGGAGATCAGCGTCAGCTCCAGCGTCCTGCACGCCATTGATGATGCCCGGGCTGGCTGGCCTAATTAAGCACTCGTGCAGCCGTACGTGCCACGCGCTCGTACATGGGCTTCGATTCGACCTCTTGCCGTGATGACCTGCTCTGGGCGCTCTGGCTGGCTCCGTTGCTCGTTTATATATAGCGTGGATGCTCTGTTGCGATGTTGAATTTTCTTTTCGCTGGTAATCGCCTGCATTAAGTCATCGTCGGTGCGACACGTGCACAAATTTAGGATGTCCAAGTGACCATGATCTAGCAGTCACCTAGCTAGATGAACGTGTGTTAATGGAACCGGATCGAGCAAAAAAGTTGAGTGTGGTGTTGGGCACCGTTTTACCATATTCAGTCAGTGATGCGATCCCGTTGCTGGACAGCCACTGCTTTTCGCTAAGGCAAGGCAACAGAATCCACATCTTAGATTTGCTCTTCTTTTTCTTATTTTTTTTGCAAGGGTTCTTTTTCTTATTTGTTTGATTTAAATATATGTTTCATCCTGCCTTAGAGTGCAGAGCCCACCATTAAGCTAAACTAAACTTAAATTGCACTCAATCAGTTATTCGGGCACGTCAGGAGCACAAGCACGGCGTGGCCATATGCTCAAGGGGTAAAAAAATGATAAGGGAAATCGTTGCATCCTTGTTCATCTTCTCCATAGCGGCTACGGCACCTGCACGGGAGGAGTTGTACATAAGCATTCGGCAACTGCAACAGCCACATTGGAGCAGTGGAACCAGTAACAGCAGCAGCTGAATGCCGCCACCGTTGTCAGTCGCCGCGTCGATGGATCTTATGGATCAGTTTGAAATGGTGGGAGAAGCCAGAGAACCTCCCAAGAAGCAAGTAAACACCACAACAATGCCTCCATGGAGGAAAGCGGTACACTGGCACCAACATTGCTGCACCCGCACAGTACGTGCCAAGCAAGGTCCATTTACTACTTACAGTATAAATCAGGTACATATGTATAGTTTACAAGTCAATCATTTGTGCTATCGAGTCACATTATCAAATCTATTTGCAAAGTTCTACTTACAATTGCGTAAGAAATTATTATTACAACTGTAAACTTTCGTTTAGTGACATGTAGTCCTATAGGTGATTATTTCAAATTTACCCTTCTGGAGAGGGAGTGCAACCTCCTTTTGTAGGTAATACGGGTGGAGCCTTCAATCCCCTATGAGGATCGACCCTGGTGATCAACCTCTTGGCCTCTTCTATAGTAGAAGCCATATCTGTATGACAATTAGTTCATCATATGAAGAACTCAAGAGAAAACACGTATACTTTCATAAGGGAAAATATATACGTAGATTAAGAGAGAAAATATGTATATAGACTTAGGGGCATTGTAAGCTAACCTATTTCTGCAACAAATTCCTGTTTGACCCAAGATCAACCAGGCTGTCTGCCGGGACTTCAGATGTAACATTAACTGTGCCTGCCTCAACTGGTTCAGAAGTTGAGCTATTTGGTGACGTACTAACTTTGTTCACCCTGCGGATGACCTGTGAGCCAAAATGAAACAATGATGCCGCCATGTCGTTTTGTGTGCAGTCTTGTAGTAGATAACTATTCGTCTTCAAACTGTGAGGTGCTGATATCAGTGTTGTTTGGTTCTCCATATCATTGCAACCTCCATTTTCTTCATTTCTTTGATCTCCGTCTTGAGTACCTGCGTTAATTTCTCCTTGCCGCCCATATTCTTTTTGGTTCGTATCATCTAATTTGGTACTTGCCTTTGGTTGGTCCTCCTTGTAGCGGTTCATCAGCAAGGCCACACAAAGGGAACACGTTGTCACGCATCCAGTTAGGAGGAATAAACCCCCAAAACTGCCAAAAGTGATGATGTCTGAGCCATATGTATTTTCCTCAGGTTGGCAGCTGTTTTCACGATCAATCCATTTCTTTTCAATTTGAATGATACTATCTCCTCCTGTTATGTTGAGGATCGCCCTTGATATTTCAGCAACTAGTGGAGATCGCTTGGGAAAAGCCTAATCACCAAGAGAATGTTCTTAATTAGTGCAATCGTGCTTACATTTAAAGAATACAACATTATTGTATATAGTTCAGAACAAGTTAAAAAATTATATTTCTGATATATATGATTCAGTGGATTTGAAATTTAACGCAGCACATGAAGATCACTTTTGGAGGGGAAATATTTTTCACTCTGCCTTACTAGCCACTTTTAAAGTTTAAGAGTTCGATTGAAATAATGGGCTAAAAAGTGCGGATGAACTTACAAATGCAAATCCTGCACTCTTATAAAAAGGTCCAACCATTGTGTAACCTTTGCAGTACTTGGAGAGAAACAATTTGATGTAAGGGACCTCCAGAACCATTGCAGCAACACCACCGTTTTCACTTCCATTAGAAAGAGCACTGTGGAAGTCGTCAGTAGTATCATAGCGTCTTATTTTTGATTTTTCAAAACCAAGATCCTGCAACACACTCTCTATATAGGAACCTCGGCTGACCCCTACATATCCTCCTTGCTGCTGGAGTTCTCGAATATCAGTCAATGTTGGTGAAAGCTTCTGCACAGTAAGCATCGATGCAAAGGTTGCCGTATAACTTGATGTAACTACCAGAAGAACAAACATCCATACAAGTAGAACTACCCGAGACAAAAAGAATTCCAGCTTTTCCTCTGCAAAAGTAAATATACAAGGTTAGTTTTATTATAAACTAAGTCAATTTGCAAAGCGGAGAGGTACTGTAACACATGCCGCTATAGCTGTGGCACTACCTGCAGAGCAAATACAATATTTGTTTCGGTACTTTGACTTCTTCATTATTACATTATTTGTTCACAAAATCTAATTTGGCATATCCAGGACTCATTTTGCTAACAAAGTTAAGACTGCCTTTTTGTTGAGGAAATCAAGATAAATCATTATTAGTGTATGAAGATTTCAGATTCACAACCTTTCTAATTTCTAATTTGACATTATTGTTATTCTTCTTTATGAAACTATATATAGACCTTAAATTTCACAATCTTTCTTTAATGACCATTTCAATGCTTTTACCTTTGTAAGTAGGTGCTTTATCGATGAAATTGTACATTATAATCATTCTATTGCAATAATTGCCATGGTTGTCTCAAATTTTGCACAGATCAAGAAAATTTAGTAAAAACTATATTGTTCGATTGTTTTACTCACTCTCTTCCGATATGGAGAAAAACATCAGCATCCCCAGTTGTTTGAGGGAAAAGGGACCATGTAGATATCCATTGCCATTTAGACGCTCTAACAGCCAGATAACAAGTCCTGTATAAATAAAGAACACGATGGTTCCGAACCACATTCCTTTGCTTAGTGGTTTTAAGAAAATCCACATATTCTCGTTCACATTTTTCTTCTTGACGGGGACAATCATTGCCACCCCTGACGGTGTGTATGGTACCGTGAAGTCGACATACAGTGCCCTGTTGTATCTTATTGTTATGTCTCCAACCGCAAAGTCATATCTCTGCAATTGCATCAATTATTAGTGTTTACTTATGATATAAAAAGGGAAATCTGATTATTCTAGGATATGCATGCCAAAAGATTTAACAATGAATATTTTCATTTATTTTATTGAATAAATATTTTCTGGATAACATTACCAATAGATATTTGATTTACTTCGAGAAAGATAGAAATAATCCTATCCGGTTTATGCCATTTTTAAACCAGCAACAAGGCTTGATTTTGATTTAAAGGAGCATAAATTATGTGTAAAAAAATTGAAAAAAAACATTCAGACGTTTATATAAAATATAATATGGAAATTATTAGTTTTCTCCTGCCAGATTGAGAAGTTAGATACTAAACCAATAAGAATATATAGTATGCAAGTTTTTGCTTAAAATGACTTATAGGGAGCAAACTGGAACCATAATTTACTAGGGCCTTTATGCATTTTTCTTAAATTATTTCGTACCTGAAGATAAACTTGGTAAACTAAATCATCATTGTTCCTTGAACTTCCTGCATCAGCTGTACCCAATGCTTGGTACTCGTAATTAAGTGCAAAAGGTAGCCTCTTTACTGCCTCCTCAAAAACTTCTATTGAAAGGCCACTCATACTTGTTGCATTTGTGACAGGATCCCTTGATGTCTTTACAAATTCTGGACATGCACTTTGGTGCACACCAACCCTAAGCTTGTTACCACTTGCTGAAGTTTCCCAGCCCCTTGGTATTTCGGTTGATTCTCCAGGCCAAATTACTGGATTTAGATCTAGCATGGAGCTAGATCCTTTTATTTTCAAACCACTCTGATTTAACTGCCGTGAAAGTCCATTTCCCAAACTCCAAAACCCGATATGTCTACATCTTCCTCCAACTACGTTTATTATTTGTAATGAAGAAACTTGCAACTGTCTGTCTGTAAGGTCGAAGTTTCCACTTAAGCCTCTAAATTTGTTTTGCACAATTTCTGCTAGGAGCTCTGGACCTTTTGTAGAAACAGTCAATAACTCCAAGCATTTGCATTTTTTACTGGACTGTAGTCTCTTACTATTTTCATTACTGGGCACCCCAACCTTTTCTGCAGCTTGTGCTAATGCCCAAACTGTGTCATATCCCCATAGCCCAATAATGCTCAGTTTATTAAGGGCCAATTCATTAGGATTGTCCCGTTCATAAATCTTGTTCCATCTTAACAAGAAGCTAGTATCATGTTCTTGTGATTTTGGAATATGAAACCTTACTCCAATTACACCATTCATTGCCTCAACAACAGATGGACTGAGCGAGTCGATGATGTTTGCTACCCCCATTGTAATGATCCACACAAATCCTTTGTTTATCATCCCTGCCTCCTTAGCCTTTGTAAACAGAAGTGAGGCCCTGGTCGATGACATATGAACAATGAATACCCTTGGTTGCATTGTCATTAGCTTGTAGAGTTCTTGCATAATGTTATCACTTGTTGCTAACAAAGGGATGGCACTATGATATGGAACACGGGCATCAATTTTTTGAAGGGCGTCAATGAGGTGTGGTAGGATGCCCCTTCCATAGTCATTGTCATCATATACAAGGATGACCTCTCTCCATCCATAGCCTTTGATAAGAGAGACAATACTATCCACTTGGAATGAGTCGTTCAGTGTCGCACGCACAAAATATGGCATACTGGCAGAAGTGAGAGAGGGGCTCGTTGCTGTGAAGGATATAATAGGTACTTTTGTTACATTTCCCAGGTTAGATATGAATGCAGCTTCTGATGATTTTTGGGGACCAATGATGACTTGCACTTTGTAGTTCTCCAGTAATTCGGTAGCTTGAAAATTGAACAAATACATTGTGGTCAAATAATATCAGTGAAACAAGTTCGCTGTTATAAGCAGCATTCTTAATTTCTCAATGGTTTCAGTTTTTAGTAGTGGTTGTTTGAAATATATTAATAACATATTCCCCCTAAAAAAACATTCATCATATGTTTTCACATCACTACAACCAATGTGATCCCCGATGATGCATATCTCATGACAATAGAGCGTTTCATAACAAAAACATTATGTTCTATGACATATTTAAGGGTAAGTTTAATTTTGTGACCAAATAATTGTAACTCACTATATCTAACAAAAACATCGTCATGAATTAACCCACCCCGGTATTGTGATATATATTAAACATCATGATACAAATTAACGAATGCCTCAAATTTATACCACCCCTGCTCACATACATGGCACTCCTGTCATGGTTGGTACCACAACCACGCGTCAAGTGAGACCCACATGTCAGATTTTTTTAAAAAGGGCTAAATTGTGGGTTATTTTGAATTTAGTTCAATTTTTATGGTTGAAATCCCAAAAATACTACCTTATTGTGCATTCAACATCTGAACATCTTTTCTTTATGCAAAAGTTATTTTCTAAATTGAATAAACTATTTTAGCTCAAGAAGTTTTATATTTGCACTAAAATTCATGGGTGTTCAAGTGAACACGCACAAACCATATATACGAGCTCGGCACACATGGACCCATGACCAATGGATAATCGGTGTGGCCTACTACGCTTGGCATGTCTCCCCTTCTCCTGCAATGCATCTAAGATTCTAGCAATGTTTATATTTCATATAATTATAATTTACGTAATGGATTGTCAAAAAATATATAAGGGGAATATTTCCTCGCCATGACCTCAATGGGATACACCTTAAATATAAAGTTTGCGACACATCCATATGTATCACTCACTGTGATGGAAATTATTGCATACCAGCCCTATTAGGAGATCTTCATCTATAGTTGATGAAAATTTACACAATTGTGGTCTCTAATGTATGGCATGAATTTGATGTTGTTAAGGCATTTGGATGCTAGCTTTCATAAATAAAGTGTGAAGTGGGCCGGTGAGCTTATATTATGAACTTATCTCGGAGTGTCATTCGGGTCTGCAAACTCTTTTAAAAATTCAGTCACCTAAACTTGTTCATTGGAACACCTTTTGAATTGGTGACGTCATTGCTCTCCCCACACAACAACGTCACCATCAACATCCACGCAAAACAGAGGGGGGAAATCTGCCAATGAGGGAAAGACCAACCCACTTCAATTAAAAGGAGCTTAACTGGGCCACGACCAAGAAAGATCATGAAAGATTCCCGCTCATGTATGAGAATGTCGGCCCCCTCTGGTTTAGGCTTCGATTCGTGCTTTGAGGGCCAGTCTGCTAGCAACTCCCACACGAGGTCTACCCAGGACAGGTTGGTTTACGCATGCCGGTTAGGGAAAACCATCGAGTGGCCTTTTTGAAAATCGTCTCCCATAAAGAGTTGAACCCAGGAGCTATGTATACTACTAAAGCATCACAGCCACTAGGCTACTATCCTCGTTTCCCAAACAAAATATAAGCATGAGAAAACTTAATAGCTAGGATGATGTAAAATTGAGCCTCGTATAAGCAGCCATATCATCAGCCACAAGGGTATTTTTGGTATTTTGAACCTAGATGACACGCTTGACAAGTTTAGGAAGCTAAATCTGTAAATTGAGAGGTTGATGACCAAATGAGGACCTGGATACGCTTTTCTTTGTTTTTCTGTTTCTAGTTTGTTTCATCAATTTAGCGTGTGTGCACCTCTAATGATTGCCAACTTTTGATGGTGGTTGTATTAACTTGCTTAGAAGTCAAGGCCATTGCAGTTGTAGCTTCTCTAAAGGACAAGGTTGTGATTAATACAATCTTTTCATTAACTTAAAAAATATATTCTACTCTAAATAACATATGCCTACAAATTTGGAGAGGGAGTTTCATGCCGGGTATGGTCTTGCCGTCAGTTTCGAGGCCTGCAAAGGGTGTCGGTGACCTCATGCAGAGAATTAAGATAAACTACCTAATCATTATTGCGACGGACTGGTACTTTCCCTAGTTTTCCCCTGGTGAAAGAATGCATATCCAATGAAAATGGAAGTGATCGCGTGCGTTAAAAATCGAGCGACCTTGACATTTTTCTGAACACTACTCATAAAGATGGACGTGGGAGACGGTAAAACACGTACCTGCTGAAGCAGCTTGGACATTACTGCCCTTGGAATCCCTGAAGTGGATGACTAGCTTCGTGCTGTAGTTCTGGTGAACTGAATAGAAATCTTGCATAGCCAATGAAACACTGGTTCGTGATACTTTCCCCACCAATGAATCCATGTCGAGGATCACCCCTACATGAAACTCCCCTGGCCTACATGAGGTGGTGGTATTTTGAGCTGCACTGAAACGGATAATGAGCAGTAGGAAGAGAATGGATTGAGAAGTTTTCTCCATTACAGTTAGGTTTTACAATTGTAAGTCTTATGGTGCTGTTACGCATGCATAAATAGGGCTGCTTGTCACGGATCCAGATTCTGAACATTGGTCAAGTTGGAAATTGCAAGGTAGGTCACTAAGTAGTTTCTGTGATGCACTGTCTCATTAGTTACTATACGAGTGGCAGATAATTGAGAGCTATGGATTGAATATGGGATCTTATTCGATGATTATTCTGTATTCTACCTTACATGACTTTTTTTGTATTGTTCTGTATTCTACTTTACATGACTTTTTCTTATTGTTCTATATTCTACCTTACATGACTTCTGGTCGTTACTTTCTTTGTTCGCTAGACATGCACTGGGAAATTCTCCTGACTTGTACAAGTCAAGTCCAGACGCATTGATTCTGGGGAACAAATGGAAAGGGGTGACTGTTGGTCACTGGAATTTGATCCTCGGAACAGAGGGGCGGGTGTTCACCGGTGGAATTTATAGTCGAAAAGATATAAGGGCGCCGTGTGTTGGATGTAATAATACTGGGTTTTTGTGTGGTAAATGCTGACTCTTATTAGCTTACTGTTTTTTTTTGTGGGTCTTACTAGCTTATTGTTGCATGTTACATTTGTTCCGGTAGTGGACGACAAGTTATCAGATGCCGAGTTAAGTGCGTGGGAGGACAAACACGAGGTGGAACGCACTCGGGACCTCGTCCGCCCACTGCTACACACTGTTTTCAAATACATGTGGGCCAGTTACAAACACGGCTCGATGTTTCCCGTGGTCACATGAACACCAGTAGTATAGCAAAAATAGAAGAGAAGCAGGTAGACTCCTTGCCCTTTATGGCCTTGTTTGGAATAGGTTTTTTCCATAGGAGATTTTCTGGGAGAAGATAATTTGTTTGCTAGAGATGAAAAAAAATGTTGTTGTGCTGGATAATTTACGATTTTTGTGCATTTAGTAATTTAAATAACAGGGTACATCATGATTTCTTCTCTGTTATTGAAGTACCATTACTGTTTTTTCAATTGGTTATAGGACCACACTTGAATTTAGTCCAACACACATGTAATGTAACCAATTTCTTCGATAGGTTGGACGAAACCTACCAACAACGCTATAGTCAGCATAACAATAGACTGCTTAATTTGTACTTTGCGTCACTCTCTGCATTTGTCGGCGATCCTGACGAGGAGCTCGACCAGCTCCTGTGGCCGCGATAGCATGACCATGTGATCTGCTCCGGCGATCTCTTCGACCTCGACGCCGGGGCTCTGCACCACCATGCGGCGCTGGAACTCCACCGGGATGCCGAGATCATCCTCGACGACGACGAACACGCGCCTCACCGAGCCGTACCCCGCCTCCGTGAGCAGCTGCGCGTTCCTCATCAGCGCGTCCTCGCTGAACCGGTTCGCCGGCCGGACCAGCGACATCCCGAGGGTCAAGTCCTACACAGGCATATCAAAAACAGCAGCTCCGTTGCGTTTCAAGGTGCGATCTACATTTTTTTTTCCAGAAGCTTACGTAATTGTCAGCGTAACGCGTCTCTCACCTCTGGCGAGCTGAGTTGATACAGCCTCTGGGCCATGAAATTTGGGCCGAAGACGATGGGTTTCCCGGGGATCTCGGGATTCTCTTGGTCTAGCTCTTTGGTGTCCAGGAAGAAGTCTGGCTCTTCCCCAACGAACCTGAGATACTGGCAACAGTATAGAAAGCAACAGAGAATATATCACTGGAGTTATATACAGGGAACTTGTGTGTAAATATTACTGTCAGGAGGCATAGGCAAAGAGCAGGGATCTTACTGGTTCTCAGGTAAAATTGGTTTCCATAAATATTTGATTTTCATCAGGTTTGTCAAACAGAATTCTGAAACAAGTTTTCAAATAAAAGTACTCCATTTTGTCAAAAAAAAAAGAGGTACTCCATACTTATTTGATTGTCATCATGGAGTATACTTCGACAAGTCATTAATATATATATGATATATGTGTGCGTGTGCGCTTATATGGTAGAAATGTGCACACGTGTTTATGAACGTATATATGTGCCTATGTATACAAATAAAAATAACATGTGCATCCACGCAAAAAAAAAATAACATGTGCATCCTCGCAAAAAAAATAACATGTGCATCGTAATGGACGGTCCTGTTCCAACTACGTCGCAGTCCGCGACTCTCCACCCGTTTCACATTCGTAAGCCACTTGTAATAATTGACCGACGACCATATATGGCACCCCCTGTAATAATTGACCGACGACCAACTTTTGCTGCTTGCGTACGGACGTGATGAACGTGCTCTGGGCTGGGTTGGTAATAAGTCAACCGGCGCCGGCATATCCATCTGGATGGTAGGCAATACAAAGTCAACCGAAACGTACGTACGTCGACCATGCATCTAGTGAGAAGTAATGGCTGGAGAGCGTCACTACAAATGTCCAAGAGGGTCCAAATTGTGGTTCCCGTTGTGGTTTTTGCAACGTATGTTCACACACAGCCTGCGCCGTGTCGTCGTCAATGTTCAAGAGGGTCCAAATAAGAGATGGGAATGGTGAATTCTTTTGGCCGGATTTACTGGTCAACTAGAAACGTTCTATAGCTAGCAAACGACGACGATGCGGCGAGCACATCACGCGCTGATCACCAGCCAGAAAAGCCAAGCAATGCACGCGGCTAATTAATTCTGGTAACTCCTAGCCAGCCAGCCATCCACCCTAGACAAACGTAAATGCACGTACGTACCTCGTCGGTGGCGGCAGCGGCCATGGATCGGCCGACGGCGGGGAGCGACGCCGTGACGAACACGGCGGCGGCGACCTTGTCCGGGAACCTCTCGGCGGCGAGCGCGACGCCGCAGCCGCCGTGGCTGT
>LAPY01004334.1:3317-18573 GCA_000970635.1 Eragrostis tef | reverse complement strand
CCATGCCGAGGGCCGTCACGGCGTGGCCGGCGCGGCGAAGCGCCGCCGCGGCCTTGTACCAGCACCACGCGCCGTGGCACAGCCCGTGCGCCAGCACGAAGTGGTGCCGGTGGTGGTGGTCCTGCACGGCCGCCAGCTCGTGCTGCCGCTGCTGCAGCTGATTTTCATGGCCGTTTGCATCCATGATGATGGTGGACTTTTTTTTTTGTGTGGGTGTGTGTGTGTCTTGCGGTACGGTGCTTCAGCGTGGAAGCACGATACTCCATATATATGTAGCAGTAGTGGTGTCGACATCGGTTGGTCTGTATACGTGTGTGTGGTGCTGGGGATCGGCGAATTCAAAGACAGTACGAGTAATAATTTATCAGAGAGAAAGATGGAAACTAACAAAGTCAATGGCCTTTGGCACCCACCTCCCGGATGTGTCCGTCTGTTGTGTACCGTACGTCACGACATGTCCTGGTACGCCGGCCTTGTGGGGTCACATCTGACAAACAGATTTTGGAACCCAGATTAATGTGAGAGCGTGGTTCGTTTTTGATATATAGTTGCGGCTGCATACACTTTCGTTATGGAGGTTTACATGCACGCAACGTATTTCACTTCCCTTTCGCTTGGATCTGCACGTGCTGATGATCCACGCGTCATACTTAGTTTGCTTTCCGTCAAATAAACGTTCTGCCTCTTTACTTTGAGCACAGGTCTTACAAGGAAGGAAAATGTAGATCGGGCTATGCCAAACTCTCAAAAGGTAACTACTCTCGCTTCCCTGTGACTGAAGAAGTCAACGTTAATTTATCTGAAAAACTAGCTGATCAGCGCTCGCTATTTCCAGATCGCTCGACTCCATCCAGAAACAACAGCACCTGCCCGCTGCATTCGACAGCAAAGTCCATTAGCCATGTGTGGTAGGCAATTCCGGTGGTCGCAACGAGAGCTGCAGAGGGTAGTGGACGACTACTGGTCGGTACAGAGCAGCACCAAATAAACGAAGGATGTACAAAGCGGGTGGTCGCTGTAGCCCGAGCTTATGACAGCCTTTGTGGATGAGATTTGGGCGTGTGTAGTTTCGTTAGACCAAGGCCATGGAAAATCAAAGCAAATAAGCAATTGTACGGCGACAAAGCTGTTGGACACCCGAGGAGGGGTTCAAGGCCGGGACTTGTCTATTTTCTATTATCTAAAAAAAAATCAAGTTGTCACAGTAGGACAAGTTACCCGGTGAAAGAGGAACCGCAGGGGACTAGACAATTATCTTTCCCATCATTTCAGATTGCCAGACAAATGCCACTACGTGTTGTCATTCCGAACTGCGAGATATCCATAGACAGAAAGACTTTTTTTCATGTGTCATTTTCACATGAAAGATCCTTCTGTCCATAGAATTGGCCTCAACCCTTGGCCCAACTGACGTACCATTGGAGAACCCTCTGATATTCGTCTTCTTTCTCTTCCACCCACGGTGTCCAATTTGTGTGTCAATCTTATGCGGTGAAAACTATAATATTGTTAATCATCAGTCGTCCGCTTCACAAGGGAATACTACAAAAAACAAGGGAAAGAAATTCCTCAGGATGGAGTTGAGTTTAGGGGCTAGGGATTGAATTAGGATTTCAAGTTTCAATAATTATGGCTGCCGACTTCTTTAGAGAGAGAGAGAGAGAGTGTGTGTGTGAGAGAGAGAGCGATCCAACCTAGCAGGAGCTAGACGGTTTTTCATTAAGACAAAAAATATAACGACCAAAGAGGCACCCAAATTCAAGAGCAATGGGTCTTCAACCTGAGTAATTACGGATGCAATATCAACATCCTCCACATCCCACGTCAAAAAAAAAAAAACATCCTCCACATCTAACCAATTGAGACAAGCTCCGCTTCCAAGTGGTCATCTTCTTTTATGCAGATTATGACTGGCTCCTGAAAAATTTAGTAGTATATGATCAATCTCATAATTTTTTATGCATGCTCATGGTGATTTAAAACCTTGGAAGCTATCCTTATAGAAGTCAAGAAAGACATTGCTCAATCGAGAACTAATTCTAACAAGGTGAGGGGTAATTTTGATGCATTTCTTGAGATGATGGATGCTCATGGTGATTTAAAACCTTGGAGGCTATCCCAAAAGAAGTCAAGAAAGACATTGCTCAACAGAGAACAATACCACAATTGTATATTTAGTGAATGTTAAAACTTTGCTGAATGATGATTCTCAATATCAACATCCTCCACATCCCACGTCACTTCCAAGTGGTCATCTTCTTTTATGCAGATTATGACTGGCTCCTGAAAAATTTAGTAGTATATGATCAATCTCATAATTTTTTATGCATGCTCATGGTGATTTAAAACCTTGGAAGCTATCCTTATAGAAGTCAAGAAAGACATTGCTCAATCGAGAACTAATTCTAACAAGGTGAGGGGTAATTTTGATGCATTTCTTGAGATGATGGATGCTCATGGTGATTTAAAACCTTGGAGGCTATCCCAAAAGAAGTCAAGAAAGACATTGCTCAACAGAGAACAATACCACAATTGTATATTTAGTGAATGTTAAAACTTTGCTGAATGATGATTCTTTTTTTTTTAAATGGCATGATGCTACTGTTGTTCCAGTAAAAGTCAGTTCAGCTCAACCTTCTGCACTGAGTTCGTTCCAATTCAAGACCCTGCCATATTTGCCGGGCCGTGCTGGTTCCACGGGCTTCTGTGTTACTGGGCCAGCTATACGGCCGAGAACATCAGCTCTGTAGCGCTTGCCCTCTCATTCGCCGGATTACATCGACGGCAGATAAGCTACGTCTGCGCGCAACCGTGCCTTCAACTTCGTACGTATGTTGATGTGTTGCTGCGTGTTACATTTCCAGTTATTTTAGTTGCTGCTATACCTACACGGGCACGCAATCGATTCCACGAACTTAATGAAATCTCATCGTACGTGAAAATGTGGGTCAAATCCAGGCCCGCACGATCAAAGCCCGGAGGCGTCACGGCGAGCAGACATGCAGACCACTGATGCTTCGCTCTCCGTGCACACTACCATGCTTCCTTCCTTTTCTTCATCCAGAGCATCGGCTTATTGTGCACGGATACTCCAGTCCGAAAAGAAAACCCATAAATAAATTATAAACCAATCGATTTTGTAATTTTTTTTAAAAAAACAATCTATTGAGGCAAGATTTTGCAGTTGATCAGATAATTGTAGTCTGATTTTTTGAGTCAACACGTTATGATTCTGTGAAGGTTATCCTCACATCAACCGGATCAAATCTTGCACTCTTCATTAACCAGTGACGGAAGGAAAACGAAATCCGAGAACACACTGAACAAATGCAACAAAAAATAAGATATGGAAATCGCTGGGTGGACTGGGAAGGCTCAGAAGGATCCATTGGTTTTTCTCAATCAACAGGGCGGAAACCCCTCAGAAAATCCCTTATCAATGACGCATCACAGCCTCCAAACACAAATCCGATTCAGATAATAAGGGAGGGAAAAACAAAACAAAAAAAGAAAGGAATCGAGAAATCAAAACTGAAGCGCGACGGACTGCGAAGCCAACCGCGGAAGAATCCCACCATCATTACGAGGAGTACACTGGAAGTGGCTGCGGCGCGGCAGAGTTGCCGAGAGTGCGAGGCGGCGGCGAAGGGAAGGTAACGAAGCGGCGCCGTGCTAGCAAAATATATAGGGGACAACGATGGGCTAGGGTTTTTCCAGTGACGCGATGGTCTTAGTTTCTCGGCCACATGGGAAATCGAGATGGGCTTACCGTTATGCCCAGCCCATTTGACGCAAGATCAAGCCCAGTGTTCTTTCGAAACTGCAACTTTTGCCATTTCTTTTTGAGAATTTGGTGTTGAATTGCAACTGGCCTCGTTTTCTGTACGGGGAGAATTCAGGTGCTGGCTTGTGGGGAGCATCGAAAACAATCGCATGGGGGAAAAACAACTTCAGCCCAGTGCATCAAAAGCAAGCGCATGGAACAACGAGTTCAGCGAGGAGACTGTAAATCTGAATTCAGTCTATAATGACATTTCTTAATAGGAAAACTCTGTACGACATCCAATTCAGAATGCTGTTCTGGTGGGGACAAACTAACGAAGATGACAGGTCGACTTGACACAAATTCGTTAGGGAGAAAAAGAATAATATACGACACTAAACAAAAGACATTAAGCTGAAAGTACGTGAATCATCACTGGGAAGAATAAAGTAACAAAACAACCTGAAAACGAATTGCTTCTTTTATTGCAGCGTGAGCATTTACATCACATTTACGTTACATTGCAATTCTAAGGGGTACCCACAAGAGTCAGGTCGGCAGGTCAGGTGTGCCGTCATCATTTATTGTTGAGTTGGCTCTAAGAAAAAAAAAACACAACTCTTAGAATCATGTACAAGAAGCCTAAACAATCAGTTAGACAATATTTGGCCCAGCAGCCCATCAAAAGAATGAATTTTAGCAACAATGTAGCAACAGATACATGAACCAAAATTAATCAAAATCATTCTTTCCTTTTCCCCATATTATATACAGGTATTAGAAAAAGGGTTAGCAATTAGCTTAAGATTATCTATATATACCCAAGATTAGTGTCAAACATTAGTAACTCATGTCCTAATTGCACCTTTGCAAGCCTGTTCATTGGACAGGGCTGAGTGCCATTGCGCCTCCAAAACTGAAGATAAGAAGAGATCTCGTGTCACCAGTCAAAAATCATATGTAACACTAACCTTGGAGTTAAAAGCAGATGTGATAAATACAGTATGATGAGCAAATGGTAAGTATTCTTGCCTGTTAGAACCTTCAAAAGACCAGTAGAAGGTTGAGGAATTTTGAACCAGATTTCTGACCTAGCATTATGTGGGCACTGGGGAAAAAAAATAGTTTGTACACCCTCCGACTGCAATCATAAAATATATGTCGGTTAGAATGAAAAAAAAAATATTAAGGAGGGTGCATATGGGAAAGAATTATAGCTTGTACATAGACTCTAAAATGAAAGATGCAAAACAACATATCAAGGATACAATGAAAATTGGCTAGTCACTTCAGGCGTTAGTAGTTTAGCAATATGTTTCTAGAGACAAGAATATTTAAACAGTCCAGTGGAGCCTTATACACATACGTAAGATGATTTACTCTATTCTCAGGCATTATTGTACAGAAATAGGGGTGGTATTTAGAAGAAAACATACGATAATTTTCCCATTTAGTCCCAAGCAAGTTGGGGTAGGGCCCAAAGGAAAAAAAATACACAACTGCTAATGCTCACCAATGCAACAGATGACGGTTAAGTTCATGTCAAAACTTTGATTTCGACGCTACCAGAGAACTGAGAAGCAGGGGCAGTTTACATCTGACAGCTAACCATTGGTAAAACTTTCCTTCTTATCATCAGTCGAAATGATTACCCTGAAGAAATACTTCCAGGCAACAAAAATCCCATTTTTGGCAGTCTGGCACTAGTAAGATGATTTTCCCCATGTAAATACTTCCAGACAGCAAAAATGGCAGTGCAAGTCCCCTCCATTTATAACAATATACTGGCCGATCTTGATTCACCTCTAGACCCATTTGGCAGTACCATTATAACAGAAATGCCAAAGCAACCGTGCCATCGTAATCTTCATTGAGAGGAAAATATATTTATTGTTCCAATTACTTAACAGTTTCATGGTTGATGGACTCCAATGATTGACGAATCAGTTGAAGCAAACCCTTAACATTATGGAAACTGAAATCAAGTACTTCCCTTAAAAGAGCAACACCATCAACCTGATTCTTTCCAATACCAGAAAGATAAGCAGAAAAGGAATTCTGTGATTTTCTGGTTCCCTCAAATCCATTATTTACATCCTCTGTCTGTAAAAGGAAAAACATCATTAAAAAGAGGGAACATGTGCTAAAAACAATTCAATCGTCTCTCATCAGAATATACCGTGAACCAATGCATGGAATTGTAGGAAATTTTACCATGTGTAGTCAAGGGATATGCTGCTAACTAATTAACTGACAAAAAGCAGCTACTTCAAACAGGAATTAAACAACCAATTCATATACATTTGATGGAAAAGATGAGATTTTAGTAATAAACTACAATGATCAAAGTAGGCTCACAACTAATAGCCACTAGGCCCACTACAGATACAAAACAAGATATAACGATGTAAAACAAGCGTGTAAATACATTTTAGCATCACAAAATAATGCAATACAGAATAGAAACTTGTAACCATGTGTTCGACAAATTTTCACTCGGTAGATTCCCTCAAAAAAATAAACACTAGGTAGACAATTGTTCAGATAGCACTAATGTGTAATCTTTCATATCCAACAAGCTTCTAGGACATGCTTCATGTTTTGCAAAAAGAAAAAAAAAGATTGTTGGATGTTCTTCATTTTTCTTTTTTCAGCAAAGGCGTGTCTTAATGACTAGTGACCAAAAAAAAAGCCCAAGATTAATATTCGATGCTAAAAAAAACTTACATAAGCAAGCAGTCCCATCAAGTGATGATTGTTCCGAGATATGGGATTGCTAGCCATCTGAGGAGAGTATACACCTCTTACAGAAACAGCCTTAGCAACTGTGTTCTGATTATTTAGATTATCAACATCTGAAGCAGAAGATGACGGTGATTCGGCTAGCAAAAATAAAAAATAAACTATCAGAATGTTAATCATTTAAAAACAAAAATGATGTGAGAATGACCTCGATTTGATTGATAACACACAAAAAAAATATGAAAATTCATCATGCATCTGCGATAAACACATCAGATATCTCTTTCTAAATCAAAGTTGCATTTAAAATTTGACATAGGATCCTGGAATCCTTAGAAACTTGCTTTATTCATACACAATGCTAAGCTGTTAACTAAATGAGAACAGGAGATATAACTTACCAAGGTATGTAAATGATGTTAGACTTATGATAGAACACGAAAACATAGATATGACCCTAGCATATTACAGTATCCCCTACCCCATGAGATCTTTGGTTTGAGGAATGTGAATCATCCTAACTAGTAACTCCGCGAAAGGGCCATTGTCCTGATGGCAAGGCGCCCAAGTAGCACCTCCAAGGCCCCGAGTTCGATATCCACTCGTCTCTCCATATTGCTCCAAAGCATGGGTAAAAGGCCCGGCTGTGGTTACGGTGCATGCGCCGGCCCAGCCTCACATGGGTTACAGGCCCCTATGTAAGGGCATAGAGAGGGGTTTGTGGGTTTTCTTGGCTTGTGTGAGAGGTCTTCCCTTATCACAATACCGCGGGGGCTGTCTTACCCCCAGCAGGTCAAGTTTTTTTTTCTAACTAGTAACTCCATATTAGTTGGAGAATGGGCCCATCACAATAACAATAAAATTAAAAAGTCAATCCACAAAAATCATTGTATCAACCCAAGGAAACCCTCGAGAACAAGGCCATTCCTCAAGATAAGCACCATTAATGAATATAGAGGCTTCATGATACATTAGAATGACTATGCAGCTTCAAGAGTTGAAGAACATGTAAGAACCTGGAGGGGCCATCAAGGATGCTGTCTGCAATGCATGCCTATCTTTAACTGCACTAGGATGTTTAAAGAAGGCAGCCTTCATATATGCCACTTCCACACATTTATATGCCAAAGCAGCATTCGCCATTTTTTTAAGTCTCTCAAATTCATGAGCACAAAAACTGTTGAAAACAAGCCAACAGAGAGAAATTAGTTACACATTGCCGGTAAGCATCAATGAAGATATATACTCATATAAGGTTAAAAGACATGCTTAAGTACCACCAACTAGCAATCAAACAAATGACACTAGCAACAGATGCTTACAAACTACAACCAAGGAATCTATTCAGACACAAATCATTTAGAGAAGGGAAAGGGAAGGTCCCAAAGAAACCAAAATTATTAATTTTCCCTTAAAACAATACCCTGAAAGAAATCAAGAATGATGAAACATGATGAACAGGCACAAATAATATTAGCATACATGTTGTCTGACTCTAAGAAATAGCATTATCAGTATGTTACTCACCCGCAAAGGTTCCCTGTTTCAGAATATAACTTCATAGCTTGTATAGAATCCACTTGTTTGGAGCTATCAGTACTTGGAGCCTCCCAAAGAGACGCAACATGGAGAAACTTCAGGGCCGCCTCAAAGCACATGCTTGTGCTCTCAAAGTCATCACCTTTTTCCTGCAGCAAGGGATATGGGCATTGAAGCATTTCAAAAGAGAAAAAGGTAAACAAAATTATCAAACACACAAACCTTTAGACGTTTAGACAAGTGTTTCAAATCGCGAGCTTCCTTCAATAGAACAGATGCATTTGCTGGATTCATAGCACCTTCACTAAGAGTTACTTGCTTCCTAGTTTCCAAATTTTCTATTTTAACCTTTTCTGATTGTTTTGCCTTGCAGGTGGCATCACCATTTGCTGCATTGGTTAAGGGTGGATATTGGTTGCTTCCTTTGACTGTAGCTGGATTTCTCAGGTCTTTATACTGTATATTCCCTTTGTCAGGCTTAACTTTCCCGGAACTCAAGTTTGCATGGTCACTTTGGTCTGAGCTGAAGTGAGGCGGTGTTTTCCCATTTTCACGCAATATTCGTTGCTTGTGACTACGGTTGTCATGTAATGAAAGGGCAACTGAATGAACTTGCCCATTCTTAGTGCCATGTACAGAATCTTTGTTGTTAAGGCATGCATTTTTCAAGTCTTGATCATCTGTTAGCAAGGCCTCATCCTTTAGAACATGATGATCCATGTTTCCATTAGAGGAACCAGAAACACGAGCTTTAGCTTTATCAGAATCAGACCCAAAATCATACTTTTTCTTGGAGCATGACAAACCTTTCTTCCCTGACTCTTGAGAAAGAATATTTTCTGTAACTGCCCGTGAATGCCTTTTATGTTGATCCAAAGGATTCTTATCTGAAGTTCTCAAGGGTGAAGAAGAAACTGACTCTACAGGAGATGCCCTAGTTTCCTGAAAATCAGCTTTGTCCTTGTGGGAGTTGGATACCTTAGATGAACTGGAAGTGGCAGCTGTAGTTTGTGTATGACTGAAATTCCTCCTAGTGGAGCTTTGAAAAGGAAACGAATGCTGGACATGGATTTTCTCTTGGCGCTGCTCACTTAAAAACTCTTTCTCAGCATGTGTGTTAACAACATCAACTCCAGCGATACCACCTCTACCATGGGCAGCTGCCCTATCTGCCTTTGACAACTTCAGCTCTGATCTGGGATTTTCCTTCACCGCATTACTTTCACTTTGTTTTGTAATACCCTTTGCAGTACTGCTAGGTAGAGGGTCAGGATCACGCTGGCTCGAAAGCCCATGTTTGGATTTTTTGTTCTTAGTGGATAAGTCTGGAAAATCAGATTTTCCTGTACCCGATATTTTTATTATGACCTCATCTGAAAGACATTTATCTTCACCATGAAAATGATTGCCTGACGAAGAACCATATTTTCTCATGGCAGGTGAATTACCAATATGCTTACGCATGATTTTCTGAGTTCCATTGATAGGACTGCTTTTGCTTACAGCAAATTCAGGGGAATGATATGTGGCAGGCTCATTGAATTCCTTCTTTATTTTCTTTGATGCTCTCAGGTTATCCTGATCAATCCCTAAACTGCTCCTCATTGGAGGTGTCCGATCTTTTGCAGCATTTTCTCCTGAACAAAATGGAACCTTTAGAACAAAAACTAGAAAGGAATTCATAAAATTTATGAAACACTAGGTGATGCACCTTTATTTGAGGATTCTATGTGATTCCGTTTTCCCTTGTGTTTAGGGAAGCGATCAACACCATCAGAATTTCTACTTGAATCAGCATGTAGCTTCTTTGAGGGCTTTGACATATCATTCAAGTCTAAATTATTAGCCACATTTGCTCCATCACGACAACCTTTCCGCTTCCCTGATGCACTGGTAGACTGTATATTGCCCTCAAAAGCTGGAGCAGTAGCTGTGCCAATGCCTGATGTAGCATTATCACGACAACAATCTCGAATATTATTTTCAGATGCAGGAACCATATAAAGTGCACGAAGAGCTCTTGAGGTTTCAGCTTCACTAATGCCGCAACTATTCATTCCAGGCCTACAAAGTTGTAAATGAATTTTTTTTAAAGATAAAACAAGTGCATATAATCTCATGTACTTCTCGCAAACAATGTATTTAACAGTACATGCAACAATGACAATTCCATGAGTATACTGTCTGAATAGAACTTTCTAGACATTCCTGGAGGCAAGAACAGAAAATATGTAACAAACCAGGTAGAGATCAATACAAATTGCTCTTCTGCATGTTAAAAAAAATTACAAATTACCGCATTTTATCTATCATAAAGCTAATGGTTTGAAAACAAAGAGTTTAAATCAGTTCGCACATATCATAACAAAGAAAGAGATGGAGGACTTATTCCAATAAACTATTGCACTTAGAAAAACTAAGAGATAGCATAGCAAAATAAAATAAAAAGATGAACAAAGTAGATCGAATGTTCCATGCAAGAACTTACAGCCAATATTGCATGTTGCACTGCCATTCTTTGGGGAGTGTATCTGGATTCATCCCATAGGGTAAAAGACGCCACGTCTCACACTCATCACAGCACACCCATTCTTCATTTATTACAACAGGTGCTGCAGCAGTCGGCGCTGTTGATGATTCTGCATTCTCATTCTTGGATGCTGATGGCATAGAATCCGATTTTTCCATAACCAAAGAATTTATTTTGTGTTCAACACCATTTCCACCACATGATCTGTTATCAATCTCCCCTGATGAAACGGTCTCTACATCAAGCTTCGATTTCTTATCTTGCGGGTATGCATTCGTCGAATCAATTCTACGATCCAAAGCATAGTTCTCATCTTGATCACAAGATTTTCTAGTTCTGTCATCATTCAATTGTTTATGTGCTTTGACCCTGATCTTCCTCCTTGACAGGGCAGGTTGTGAAGAGGATGTTGTCTTGTTCGCTTTTATCATTCCAGAAGAATTTCTGTCAACAGTTTTTGTTGCAATATCCACAGATTCGGCACTAGACAGGTTCCCCACTTCCTTGCTTTTGTACTGACAATGTTCAGCTTCAATGTGTACCGTTGTTCCTTTGTCTCTCTCAAGCGATGTAGTTTCATTAGGAACATTTTGCAGGTGACTTGAACTGGCAAAAGAACGACTGTTGTGCTCATCAGAATCATATTTTGTTTTACCTGAAAATGCATGATCAAGTGAAGGCACTTTCTTACTTTCTCTGTTCTTGTCCACAATGTGCCCTTTCGGTGGACCATTCTTCGTTTCCTTCAGTTGATCTGAAATCTCCCTCATAAATGTTGCTGAATCAACTAAATGTTCTGTCTTCATGGTTCCAGGTAATACCATTGAATCTGTATCATCTGAAATATCAGGTAACTTAGGCTTAATTCCCTTATTCACAGCTGGTGGATTTTTAAGTCTGTGTTTTGAACGCTTGAAATCGGGAATGTTGTCTTGCATTTCATCAGTCTTTTCTTTGACCATCTGCTCTTTGTTATTCAGAGTAGCAGAGGTTGTATAGCTCCGTTCTCTGTGCAATTTCGCTTTGCCATCATGAAGTTCAGAAGATGCTTCACGTCTTTCAATTACAATTTTTGGTTTTTCTCTCAGTACTAAAACATTTTCTGAAAGGGGTGATAGCAAGTGTCCTCCAGGAACAGAAAAGCTGGTCATAATCTGTTCAAATACACGGCAGATTAACTTATTGGAAGTCAAACATATAAGGATTTGCCACAATATACAAATTGGTAGCGTAAATAATAACCTGGAAAATGGTACATGGAGATTCATCAGGTACAACATCAGGCACTGGAGTCCTGGCGCTCCCTTCTGGGCTTCCTTCCACAGATGATGAAGGGGAAACGGTCTCTACATCAAGCTTTGATTTCTTATCTTGCGGGTATGCATTCGTCGAATCAATTCTACGATCCAAACCATAGTTCTCATCTTCATCACAAGATTTTCTAGTTCTGTCATCATTCAATTGTTTATGTGCTTTGACCCTGATCTTCCTCCTTGACAGGGCAGGTTGTGAAGAGGATGTTGTCTTGTTCGCTTTTATCATTCCAGAAGAATTTCTGTCAACAGTTTTTGTTGCAATATCCACAGATTCGGCACTAGACAGGTTCCCCACTTCCTTGCTTTTGTACTGACAATGTTCAGCTTCAATGTGTACCGTTGTTCCTTTGTCTCTCTCAAGCGATGTAGTTTCATTAGGAACATTTTGCAGGTGACTTGAACTGGCAAAAGAACGACTGTTGTACTCATCAGAATCATATTTCGTTTTACCTGAAAATGCATGATCAAGTGAAGGCACTTTCTTACTTTCTCTGTTCTTGTCCACAATGTGCCCTTTCGGTGGACCATTCTTCGTTTCCTTCAGTTGATCTGAAATCTCCCTCATAAATGTTGCTGAATCAACTAAATGTTCTGTCTTCATGGTTCCAGGTAATACCATTGAATCTGTATCATCTGAAATATCAGGTAACTTAGGCTTAATTCCCTTATTCACAGCTGGTGGATTTTTAAGTCTGTGTTTTGAACGCTTGAAATCGGGAATGTTGTCTTGCATTTCATCAGTCTTTTCTTTGACCATCTGCTCTTTGTTATTCAGAGTAGCAGAGGTTGTATAGCTCCCCTCTCTGTGCAATTTCGCTTTGCCATCATGAAGTTCAGAAGATGCTTCACGTCTTTCAATTACAATTTTTGGTTTTTCTCTCAGTACTAAAACATTTTCTGAAAGGGGTGATAGCAAGTGTCCTCCAGGAACAGAAAAGCTGGTCATAATCTGTTCAAATACACGGCAGATTAACTTATTGGAAGTCAAACATATAAGGATTTGCCACAATATACAAATTGGTAGCGTAAATAATAACCTGGAAAATGGTACATGGAGATTCATCAGGTACAACATCAGGCACTGGAGTCCTGGCGCTCCCTTCTGGGCTTCCTTCCACAGATGATGAAGGGGAAATGTCGAGGCCCAGGCCACTGTATATATCAGCAGTATTTCTTGCCAAACTTCTACTGCTATTCACCTTGATACGTATCTTTGGTGCCTTTTGCTCAGGACCATTGGCTGCTTTGTCCAACATCTGCTGAGAGGGATTACCATTGCTCTCATTGGATATCTGATAATGAAAATTTCTCCTGCTGCTGTCTAATGCAGTCTTGACAAAATAATTCTTTTGCGCAGTCTGAGAGTACATTGTTATATTTTAATAGGGTGTCATTTAGGTAGTAATCCTAATAAGTCAACATGGCATGAACTTTGTAGAAGAATACCTCCATTGGCACATATGGTGACCTAGAGGCACTGTTATGGTGCGGAGGAACCGCAGGGCTTCTAGATTCAGACATGACCAAAGGGGATTGGGGGTATGTTGGCAAGAATGATCCATAGCCCCCATACTGCGAGCCTATGTAACGCAAACAATTCACAATGAGCCAGTACAACACAAGTAACACTATAAGCAAATAGGGCGGCAACTTGTACTCCACTTACCCAAATTCTCAGCTGATATTTCACCTTCAAACTTCTTCTGGAAACAACCCAACAATTTCTGAAGTTTTTCATCCTGTAAAAAAAGAATACTTTATTTTTCAGTGGAAGGACCATATATTATATTTAATGTTTATAAAAGCTGATTTTTCAGGAAAGGCAGTTGTTCTCTAATAGTGTATTAAATCCATGAAGTGTGTCTGTAAAAAGAGACGGCAGCCTCTTAAAGTGGATTTAGGTATAGAACAACAAAAGATGAATGCATAGTTTCTGGGTATGAATTCAGGCAGTAAAGCATAAGTTAGCAAGAATAACTTCAGGTCAAAAAGGGCGCATCAATTATCAAAATAAAGTGTGAAACATCAATGTGGTAATGGTTATCCATAATGGATAAATTTCAAGAGTACATCAAACATGCCACATAATAATGCATTCATAGTGATAAACATTTATCCAAGTTCATGCTAATCCTATTGAGACAAAATCTAGAAATTTCTACACCAGTCAAAAAAGAAAAAGAATTCATTAAGAATAAATAAATATAAATTAGCTCTCATGTAACGATCATGGAGTGTTCCATCATTGGCACAGATCTAAGTAACAGAGACTTATTTGTTTGCATCCTAGAGTAAAAGGATGAGTGTTCCATCATTGGCACAGATCTAAATAACAGAGACTTATTTGTTTGCATCCTAGAGTAAAAGGATCTGAAAAAATGCAGTGTTCTTTATTCATTATATACACCCACAACATAAATGTATCACATCACAGATAAAATATTGTAGAGATAAGATAAGAACAGAAAACGCAGCAAAATATTCAGTCTAATAAATTCCAAAGTCACAACCGAATTCCAAAATCACAAGCACATTCCAATCTCGTACCAAAAAAGCAAGACCTTTCCTTAGTAGAAAAGCTATCAAGCCAATACTCCATTCTATTGACACACCATTCGCAACACTAAGGAGTTTTCGCATATAAGTTGCAGTAAAGAATCATCCAAAACCAAATAAAATCAAAACGTGCCAATCAAATATCAACCCTTGAAACCACGCTGCTGTCAACCACATCTTGCAAGTAACAAAAGCCTATGCAAAAGTAAGGAAGCTTCGTAACTGACCGAAAACGTGTACCAGGAAGCATTGTAAAGTAGTACAAAGAGGACAAAAAAGAAGTAACTACGAATCACTTCTGCATTCTAACGACAGCCCCAGAGCAAGTAACTAGCCAATTACTTATGAGTAATGACCCACAAATAGTTCAACCTCATTCGTAATCAACTGAAAATTTGCAAAGCACCATTGCCATTATAGGCTATATGTGGATTGAACAATCAAACCATTGTAATCAGTGACCGTCTAACTACAGCATAACCCAGAATTTCGTAATGCGGCAACAAACTGATACAGAATTATACCATTGCTAATACCATTGCCGCCGCAGACGAAAAACAAGCAGGGGAGAGGCGCATTCAACCAGCTCACCGGCCACCCAATCCGCAAGCGGAGAAAGGTAGAGGAAACAAAGAAGGGGTAAGAGTACGTTTCTTACGATGTAGGTGAGCGCGTCGAGATCAACGACCCAGCCGGCGCCGCCTCCGCGGCATCGGAGCCCGTAACCCGCTCCGCCGCCGAAGGCCGCCTCGCACTCCTCTAGCTGCAGCTCCCCCTCCTCGAACCCCATCCTCCCGGCGCACCGAGCCG
>LAPY01004331.1:10734-36809 GCA_000970635.1 Eragrostis tef | reverse complement strand
AAAAACACTATGAAAATATGCAATGCTTTTTATACAAAATATTTTACTTTTATAGATGAAGTTTGTCAAAGTTGATAAAGTTTGACTTTGACCAAACTTTATATTTAGAAACGGAGGGAGCACGAGAGTATTGAGTGGGTTTTTAAGATGCAAAAAAAAAGAAAAATCAGACCTTAAATGTAAGTGATTTTCTCACTTTAGTTATCAACCTTTAGGTTTCACTTTAGTTGCCAAACACGGTAACACTTTTAAATATGCATCTTAAATTAGATAAAAAAATATAGATAGATAGAACATGCAAACAACACCATCATGCAAAAGTTGAGGTGCAATGATAATTATGCAAACATGAATAGAAAAGAAAAATTAACCTTTGAATTATTGTTGTGATGAACAGTTACAACCCGCACTATTTACGGATGCAAATAGCTCAAAATAAAATCATACAAATAGCCTAAAATAATGGTATGGATGCAAAATAACCCAAAGTGAAATTAGCCGGTTTTACCAGGGGGAAGTGGAAAAGGGGCTCCAGCCATCCACTCCAATCACTTCACTCGCCCCTTTTGGCCGTCGGGACATCGCAGGCCGCCGTCCCTCGCCGCCGGAGCCTCGTCCGTGGGTCGCCGCCTTCGCCGCGACGGGGCCACCTCGCCGCCACCCGCAGAACCGGTGCCAACGCCATCGAAAAGGCGGCGCGAGCCGGTCTGGAGCAAGCGACTCTGACCGGCCCCGAACTGAAGCAGAGCCAAGGGCTCTTGCTGCAAGTTGAGTCTACCCAGGCCCTGAGCTCGCATCTGCTATGCACCTGGTCTCAGTCTTCTTCCAGCCCTCCACCGCAGCACCTGCATACAAACAGTTCCCACGGTATTTTTTGTGTGTATTTGTATCAGCATTCTATTTCTTGGCCACCAATAAACGGATTTATGTGCAGTATGCTATGCTGTCTCGAAATATCGATTTTTTATCATTAAATCATCTCTTGTTTGTTGGCATTAGGGGCACCGGTGGGGGTAGTCCCCTTAATTTTGTGAAGTTCCGAAGAATAGGAAGACATTGTGGAAGCCTAGCCATGAGTTGCAAACCAGATCCTGCTTCTGGTTCAGAAACTTCTGGAGGTGGCGATTTTACTGTGGGGGAGAAAGATGCTGTGATAATTGTCGACCATGGGTCACGGCGCCAAGAATCTAATCTCATGCTAAGTAATGAATTGATGTTAATTTGCAAACATTTTTTTCTTACCTTGATAATGCTTTCATGTTGTCCTGAATCCTGATTCATCTTGATATTTGCAGACGATTTTGTTGCAATGTTCAGGGTGAGGACTGGTTATAAAATTGTGGAGCCTGCTCATATGGTATTATTTGTTCTTGCGTTTTTATGCATTTTGTTTCTTGGAACACATGAAGCTTGTTTGCATTTTGTTTCTTGGAACACATGGAGATACATAGGAAGCCATAATCTCCAAATGACTGTTGTTGCAAATTATCTACAGGCCTGCCCACCATTTTCTGAAATAAAACTAGCAATCAGTAAACTTGTAATGAATACCATGTAACCCAAAATGATTTTGGATGTGGGAATTTCGACCTGTCACTGACCATATATTGAATGCATATAGTAACTTGTGCACTACATATATTTTAAGCTACATAGAGACACTCCTTTAAAGCTGTTGCATTGTCCCTTCATCAATGTGAGTATCACCTAATTGTGTTTGATCTCTTTACATACAGTGCACTTTGTGCGTATTGAACAACTGAAATTTATACTTGACAATCCATGTCCTACACTCTCAGAACAACACAAGTCTGTCTAATGGATCAAACTGAGAATGTGGTAATGGGATATAGAATCTGTCTCCTCTCCACTTGTCTAGCTAACTTGCTGCTGCAGCTTGGCATGCTCATGTTGTTTCTGCTTATTGTTTAATTCCTGGATCATATGTCTTGTGATGTACCATATCTTCATTGCCATTTTACTGTAGCATCTAACTTGCCAAGTTGCCATTTCAACCATATCAACACGACTACACGTGAGATCCTTTTTAATCATATTCACTCTCCTTTACATCTGTGTTCTTTAAACTCTTGCTTAGTAAGTTGCGAAGCCTCATAAGCACAAAACACAAGTCTAATATTTAATTTTGAGTTACTCTAAACTGTAGTTTCTTGGACCACCTCTGTTCTTAAATTGATGTTGTCGTTGACTTTTTGAGTTACGTTTGACCGTTCGTCTTATTCAAAAAAGTTTAAAATTTATCAAATATTTTGTTATGATTTGTTTTATCACTAAAGAAATTTGAAATGTAGCTTATAATTTTGCATATTTGAGCTAATATTTTGAATAAGACGAATGGTCAAACGTAACTAAAAAAGTCAACGACAACATCAATTTAAAAACGGAGGGAGTACATTTTCTGTTCATGCAAAACAAAGCCCAAAGAAGTGCAAGTATTATGCTTCTACGCAATTATGGCTTCCTACGTATCTCCATGTACAATTGACCAGTACCTTGTAGATTTGATTTTAGCTCCCTTAAAGTATTTTAAATTCATGTATTTGTTCTGGTCCCCTTAGCATCAATTTATTTCAAAGTGCAAACACTCAGATGATCTTCTGGTTTGTGCAGTATAAAATATTATATGCTTCTTTTTTCTTATGAACTATGACCTTTACATAGTCCATTGTTGGATAATAAAAGGAGACCAACCTCTCATAGAATTTCACTATAATCAAACTTTAGATTGAATATATTTATTTTTAAAGGGATAGATATGATGGTTATCTGTTGCAGGCTAAATCCTGTGACCACTGACCAGCATTATTGCCAAGTATGTCAAAGATAAATGTCTGCACAATCCGTCCTATCAAAGATTGAACAATTATCAATCTCAATTTACTAATATAATACTGAACTTATAACACATTTTCAAGGGAGAATTGTTGAGATGAAGTAAGTGGCAGTAACAGCTAGAAGTAAAAACATGTTTGATGTGCCTTAACATTACAAAGAAGCTAACATTTGGGGGGTCATGGTGGATAAGCCTAAAATATTTAGGTTATGGTATCCATTAAAGGTGCATAGTAATGCTTGTAGCATTTTAGTTTAGACTTCGTAGAGGTTTAAATGTTATCGTTGCAGACCACACTGCTACTCTAGTATCCTTTTGTTTTGTAACTCTTGTATTCCACTAAACAAGTTGATTGTGTGCTTGTCGGTGAAGTTAGCGGTTTTCTGTTGTGTTCATCGATTTGGTAAATTTTCTTCTGCTGATTAGGATCCGGTAAGAAAACATATAATGCAAGGCAACCTGTGAGATGGCATGGCACGCCTAATATGACTTGCCATATGGTAAGCCGCATGTTAGTGACAATTACTTATGCTCCAGGCAATCGATCATTTATGCTTGATAAACAGTGGGTTGTGTTTAGCCACCGTATCTGATTATGTATTACGCTGTATGCTTCCCCTGCCAAAAAGATAATCATCTTATTTCTTTTGTTGCCAGTTTCTTTGTTTTTCGATTTCTATTACTTTGTAATGTTAGTATTGGCTCTGGTTTCTTTATAGTTCTTCATAGAAATCTTTGGTTTTTCAACTTTTCATAGTCTGTGTTTTCGTTAGCTTACCATGCGATGTTTCACACAATGTAGGAGCTGGCTGAGCCTACCATTAAAGATGCTTTTGAAAAATGTGTGGAACAAGGAGCATCCCGTGTTATTGTTAGTCCATATTTCCTTTCCCCTGGACGACACTGGAAGCAGGTATGCTTCTTTGCATTTAAGATCGACAATGCTTATTGTTAAATGTGCTTACTGCTAAAATATTTGTATTCCATTGGTTCTAATAATTCATTAGGGAACCATGTGTATCTACTTGGTACAAAGTTGCATATAATATTTATTTACGAACCAGGACTTGATATGTACTGACACTGCTTTTCTCAGGATATCCCTGCTTTAGCAGCAGATGCATCTAAGGAGCACTCAAACATACCCTATATTGTCACTGCCCCTCTTGGACTACAGGAGTCCATATTACTCCCCTCAAGTATAACCAAAGTCCACATAACCCCCTAAGCTATCTTTTGGTTTATTTTACCCCCTAAACTATGTCAGTTGGTTTAATTTACCCTCTAATGCAATTTGTCTTTTTCATTTCTCCATGCACAAGTGTGATATTAGGTTCAAATTTCGCAGGCATTAGGTTCAAATTTCGCGAGATGATAGTAGACATCGTAACTCATGTTATAAAAATATAAAATAATTTTTTATCATTATTTTGATGGGCCAAGATATTTAATAATTAAGTAAACAATGGGATATAATATTGTATTGAAAATGACGACGAAAAATTCATGATATATTTTTCTGACATACATTGTGATATTCTCTACATCCGAGCAAAATTTTAAATTAAAATTCAACTTGTGCATGGAGAAATAAAAAAGATAGATTGCATCAAGGGGTGAATTGAACCAAGTGACATAGTTTAGGGGGTAAAATAAACCAAAATATATTTTAGGGGGTTATGTGGACTTTGGTTATACTTGAGAGGAGTAATATGGACTTTTTCCTTTATTTTATAAGTGCTGCTTAATAGAAAATCATACAAGATATCATGTGACTCTGATTTGCAACTGCAGGCCCTTAAGAGGTTATCCAAAATTTTGTTAAGGACCTTTGCTGACAAATGTCACTGGAACTGTTGTCCTCTTGATGTGTATTGGAACATGGTACACATTAGGAAGGACATTTGGTTTGACAATTCTAAATAACTACATCCTTCTAATAGATCTAAAGCACCATGCTTTTGGTCTTGACCATGTCGACATTGAATCTCAAAATTACAATGGGTCTGAAAGGAATTTTTATTTTTTCTAGAAAATAAAATAATGGCTTATTTCAATAGTTAACCTTGATGTTTGTCTTTTATACGATATGCGCAAGTAATCAGTTCTCAAGGTTTAGTGGGCATTTAAACCCTGCAAAGGATTTTGTAGCATTTAGTGTCATAAACTGTAGTTGGAATTCTTGCATATCTCCATCTTCTTTTCTTATGCGTAGTAAAAATTCGGTAGCCAGGACGTTCTTGTAAAGCATTTCTTTGAAACCAGCTGACATTCACACTCGCATAGCCTTCACAGTATTTGGTCCCCAGTTGTTTCTCTATCCATGTTTATTTGTGGGCAACTGGCTGGGATCAGTTGACAATTCATTCCTATCAGTCAGTAACATATGATAACTAATTCCATGGCGAACATGTTGTTGCAGGATATTATGAATGATCGCATCAAGTACTGCCTGAGACACGTTGCAGGTGTTGTTGACGAGTGTACAGTATGCTCTGGAACTGGAAAGTGCCGCCTCTACTCCTGATGGCCAATACTTGGAAACCTACTCTGTCTATATATGATCATGGATACAGCTGTTTAGAATCTTGGTGGGTGTGATAATGGCATTTCAGAGCCATTTTGTTTCAGTATTATGGATCGGTCTTATGCACCGGTTTTTCTCCTATTGAGAACGGATGCAGGTTTTTCTGGTTCCCTTACCTCCAGAGGTCAGCCAAAAGTAATAACCATTCTAATACCGATATCAACGGTTTTGTTTTATGTTGTAAATCTGATCTGTGTATATTCCAAGCTGATCGTTTGAATCAGTTAGGTAACAGAACAGTCGAGTGGGCCAATTGAACTTCATATATATTGTGCATGCCTGCACAGGATCAGCAAAGTGTAAATTCGTTGCCTAAAGTTAATGAAATACTTCCTGGTGTGCGTTTGTGCACCACAAACATAATCTATACAAAAGACAGTTCACTTTAGAGCGGTGAATACCATAAGCCTCGTTAGTTTGTTATTACATCCTCATATGACGCATGTTCTTGGGCTACCTTGTAGCTGGATCAGTTTGTTGCCTTAACGTGAATCAAATGATGGCATGCTGGAACTGTTTGAATCACCTGTATATCGAGTTGCGTCATGTGAAATATACGTGACTGAAATGGAAAACATATTGCTGAAAATTTACCCTAGGTGATTGTCGGATGCCGGTCCAATTCCATCCTGTTCGTGCGTTCGAGGATTTACATCTTAAAGCTCATCGAGCGGCTGTCCTGGCTTGCTGGGAATGTCTTTGTCGGTATGCTCGATTAGCACCATTTCTCTCGAGACCAGACAAAGGATGGAGTACAGCTCCGTGTGGCCATCTCAGAAAGGTATACTCCATGGATGAAGGTCTGAAGTTGTCTGTATAGCGAGGGGTACAAATGTTATTTGTTTATCTGTTTTGGCTCAAACAAAAAAAAAAGAGATTCTAGAGGATAATTTTGTTGTAAGATGACTGACAACCTTAGAAGTGGTGTGTTGTGAATGGTTTCCTTTAGTAATATTGTTCTTTGGATGGACTCCTTTTACCAGTGGTGTCATGTGAATTGGTCCGGACGTTACGAGCTCATTCGGTCAAAGGTCAAAAAACTCATATGACATTCCACTAGTTCCTTAGTTAAGCCAGGAAGGTGTATTGAACATGGAAGAAACATCACTCAAAAAACAAAATATTTGGCCAAAATTATTATTTTTATATAATATTATATATCAAGCATCACATGCTAAAATATACAGGTACTATAAAAGATAGAGTAATAATTTAATATAATCGGTGGAAGACCTTTAGTATAAATGTGAGATATTTACACTTGCAAACATACAACTACTACCCCACTGACACCTGGGCTATGTTTTGGGAAGCATCCATGAGTCCCACCGTCAGTGACCGGAGGTAGGCACAGACAATGTTGACATGTAAAGCACGGCCAAAGAAAGAGCGAGCACACTCGCATAGCCTTCACAGTATTTGGTCCCCAGTTGTTTCTCTATCCATGTTTATTTGTGGGCAACTGGCTGGGATCAGTTGACAATTCATTCCTATCAGTCAGTAACATATGATAACTAATTCCATGGCGAACATGTTGTTGCAGGATATTATGAATGATCGCATCAAGTACTGCCTGAGACACGTTGCAGGTGATGTTGACGAGTGTACAGTATGCTCTGGAACTGGAAAGTGCCGCCTCTACTCCTGATGGCCAATACTTGGAAACCTACTCTGTCTATATATGATCATGGATACAGCTGTTTAGAATCTTGGTGGGTGTGATAATGGCATTTCAGAGCCATTTTGTTTCAGTATTATGGATCGGTCTTATGCACCGGTTTTTCTCCTATTGAGAACGGATGCAGGTTTTTCTGGTTCCCTTACCTCCAGAGGTCAGCCAAAAGTAATAACCATTCTAATACCGATATCAACGGTTTTGTTTTATGTTGTAAATCTGATCTGTGTATATTCCAAGCTGATCGTTTGAATCAGTTAGGTAACAGAACAGTCGAGTGGGCCAATTGAACTTCATATATATTGTGCATGCCTGCACAGGATCAGCAAAGTGTAAATTCGTTGCCTAAAGTTAATGAAATACTTCCTGGTGTGCGTTTGTGCACCACAAACATAATCTATACAAAAGACAGTTCACTTTAGAGCGGTGAATACCATAAGCCTCGTTAGTTTGTTATTACATCCTCATATGACGCATGTTCTTGGGCTACCTTGTAGCTGGATCAGTTTGTTGCCTTAACGTGAATCAAATGATGGCATGCTGGAACTGTTTGAATCACCTGTATATCGAGTTGCGTCATGTGAAATATACGTGACTGAAATGGAAAACATATTGCTGAAAATTTACCCTAGGTGATTGTCGGATGCCGGTCCAATTCCATCCTGTTCGTGCGTTCGAGGATTTACATCTTAAAGCTCATCGAGCGGCTGTCCTGGCTTGCTGGGAATGTCTTTGTCGGTATGCTCGATTAGCACCATTTCTCTCGAGACCAGACAAAGGATGGAGTACAGCTCCGTGTGGCCATCTCAGAAAGGTATACTCCATGGATGAAGGTCTGAAGTTGTCTGTATAGCGAGGGGTACAAATGTTATTTGTTTATCTGTTTTGGCTCAAACAAAAAAAAAAGAGATTCTAGAGGATAATTTTGTTGTAAGATGACTGACAACCTTAGAAGTGGTGTGTTGTGAATGGTTTCCTTTAGTAATATTGTTCTTTGGATGGACTCCTTTTACCAGTGGTGTCATGTGAATTGGTCCGGACGTTACGAGCTCATTCGGTCAAAGGTCAAAAAACTCATATGACATTCCACTAGTTCCTTAGTTAAGCCAGGAAGGTGTATTGAACATGGAAGAAACATCACTCAAAAAACAAAATATTTGGCCAAAATTATTATTTTTATATAATATTATATATCAAGCATCACATGCTAAAATATACAGGTACTATAAAAGATAGAGTAATAATTTAATATAATCGGTGGAAGACCTTTAGTATAAATGTGAGATATTTACACTTGCAAACATACAACTACTACCCCACTGACACCTGGGCTATGTTTTGGGAAGCATCCATGAGTCCCACCGTCAGTGACCGGAGGTAGGCACAGACAATGTTGACATGTAAAGCACGGCCAAAGAAAGAGCGAGAACTGGCAGTGAGCCAGTGACTTGAGCGACGCCTGGCCTCCTTACTTTTCCCCTGCAGCCCTGCTTACTCAGCAATCAAAACCCCACTCCCTCGGCCATTCGCCGTAGCAATCCTTCCTCGCCCTTCCGTTGCTGAATCGCTTCCTTTCACCACATCCACGAATTTCGGCCTCGAGCGGAGCGGCGGCGCACTGCGGGGAGAGGAGCGGCGGCGGGGGGCTTTTCGTCCCCGGTAATTCCTTGCCATTTCCATTCTTGGTCTGTCCCCTTTCTTGCAACGGGCGATTAAGGGAGGGGAAGGGCTGATCGAAGCGGAAAGATTTGTCACTTCGGTCCTGCGCGCGGAGGATTTCCTCAATTTTGCCTTGTTTCTCAATCTGGGTTCGCCTCGGCGTGCGGGGTTCTTTCTCTTGCTGCGCACCTTGGGGTTTTTGCCGCCTCTTAGTTGGATAATGTAGCACTGCGTGTGACCTGGAGAGATGTTTGCCGCTTGGTATCGTTTTCCTATGCTTTGATGTGGAGTAAAGACACGATCTTTGGTCGTTCTCAAGGAAAAAACACGGTACGCAAGATATGCGCCTTGCCCTTTCTTGCTCTGTTTTTGGGGGAGCTTTCGCCTCACCTTTGGATCGGGTACTGATTCATGGCTCATGCTTTGGTGGGGAAAAAGATACATTCTTTGGTCATCTTTTATCCCCCCTGAAAAACCGGCAAGCAAGATTTAGTGCATTGAATTTCACTTTTTTTTTCTGCTTCACTTTTTGATCGGGTATGCTTCATGGGTCGATGCTTACATTCTGTTTTCCTTTGTGCATAGATTGGGGAAAATTGCAATCTTTTGGTTTGCCGCACTTTAATTTTGTTCGCAAGTTATTTTGGCAGACATGATGTTCTGCAATGCATTGCGCTGCTTTTGGATTTAGATTGTTTAATTTTACCTGTTCTGTTATTGAGAACTTGTTTCTTTTCTTTCTGCATTGTGAAATCTTCACCTGAAAAGGGTTTATGTTAAGTGTTGACCTTGTCCTCTGTCTTGAACAGGCCTCGCAATTTGCAGTGAAAATGGCAAATACAAGCAGAGGATCGGAAGGAAAAGCCTTAGTACAGTATCATGATAGGATTGTCGATGCTGATGCTTCTAAATACAGGTTTCAGATCCTATTGCCAAATGGCCTGAGCATCAAACTCGCACTGCTTAACCCTGCTGAAGAGATGCCGGTTCGCGAGTTCGTGAGCTCTTGCTTCTTGTCAAGAAGGAGCTGAGCAATGCCCGCATCAGTGGTGCCGGCCCTGCCGGGAGGCCACGGGAAATCAATTGGGGGGACAGGATTTACCTGACGGACCTGCTTGACAGAAGGATCAAAAACAAAATTAAGTTCAGCAACTATGACACCAAAAGTTCAAACATATTAAGACTCCATGTGAGCCCATAGTGACTTGTTATTATCACATTGCATTACGCTTTGTTTCATAAGAGGGGTCTGCATAATATCTAATTTTATCTCTATATTCTAGGACGGGATGGTAGAAACAGTCAGTACATTTGAGGTGAGTATTTGTTGTATTGTTCTTCCAGAGAGCCCAGTCTGCACTCTTCCTTTATTGGTCTATCAACAAACAAAAGATTACTTATAACTATTTGAAGAAGTTCGTGTGTTTCTGTTGCATATATTGACAAATATTTCATATATCAGCATATCATTATTTCAATTCTTACTTGAATAATTTCTATCTGCAGAATATGTGGGATCTTACCCCTCAGACTGACCTGCTTCAAGAGCTCCCAGCAGAATATAGTACTGAGAGTGCTCTTGTAGATCTCATTGTTAGTTTTCTTGTTGGATGATCCTATTTAATGGTAGCTTTTGGTTGGTCCTGAGGTTTCTAACCTTTCTTCCTTTTTAGGATAATGCTCTGCAAGCTTTGTGGTCCAATGAGGAAAAAGAAAGGAAATTGATCAGGTTAGTAAACCATGTATTGATACCATCACAATCTATGTTGTTACCACTGTCCAAAGGGAACAGTATCTGACATTGTTTTCTTACAATTCAAGTTCCTCTTAATACCTGTTTCAAGGTAACTATTCCCTTCTGTAAATAGTGATCTATATTGGCCGCTATAAGGGAGAATGGTTGAAACATAGAGAAGCTGCCCTTATCACCCTAAGATGCTTGTTCAATAAATGGTGCTATGTGGCACTTATTTTAACTTGCTCTTTGTTCATTACAGTGTTCCATATGTAGTCAAAGAGTTGGTTCTCGTGTTAAAGTGCGTACAAGTAGGAGTTCATTGAGATAGATAATGAAAAAGAATTGACAAAGTGAATAGTTGAAACTTAGATGGAATTGTTGGATAGAGATATTTTGATTAAAATGAAGTGGGGTAGCAAGCGCGCTTAATTTAAACACAAACAGAAAAATAATGACATTTATTATGTTATGAGACTGATTGTTTTTTTGCTGATGAGTCATTATTCATTACCATTATCATGTCAGTAACCATTAACGACATTGAAAACATTATTTTAGTGATATTATACATTATTATGATGCTTTTATATTACCCATGTTTATGGAATTAGTCTGAAGATAGTACACAGCAAGTAGTAGTTCTGTTATAATTGCTTCCAATTTAGCTTCTATAAATGTCACAGTATAATAATGCATTTTATCCAACTTTTATGGGAAATTATTATTGTTATCTTCCATGCATTGTATATGGTTTTTTTCTTGGTGTCATACAATATGCTGTGATAACGGAAAAAGAAATGGATGATGTTGCAGGATTACAGTCGACAAAGAAAAAATTGTGATTTTTGACACTGGTAGGGGAATGGATGGTTCAGATGGGAACTCTATCTCTAAATGGTAATGTGAAGAAGCTCAAACATGATTAAATTTGGGTGACCATTTCACGTGCTGTGAAATATGTGGGAGAAAAACCAGGGATGGCGTATCAGTTAGGCTGATAGTAGCTTTGGTATATATATAGTTGCAGAGACATGTAAAAGAATAACTGAAGCTCCTTAGACGTTACACATTATTAATGAGGCAGCAAAACCTCCAAGGAGGAGCTCAACAAGTGCTGCTTATGCACACTTTATTAAAGTTCTAAAATCTGCAAATCTGATATGAAACTTACACGTATTTGTGAATTCTGCTTAATTAATGTAAAAATGATGATACATAAGAATATAAGTACTTCACTATTTTCCTTTATATGATTCTCAACATTACTTCCATCTATGTTTGTGGGAGATATCCATAACAAGCAAAACTGGTGTCTACAAACTGCAGAAACAAAGTAACAACTTCGGAAGTAACAACAATAACTTCTACTGTTTAAGATATGATTTGTTTTTTGGAATGTTCTAACATGAACCTCTCTATGTGAACAACAGTAGCACTTCGAATTTTGTGCTTGTACCTTTTTTTTTGGGGACACAAATGGATGTGCAACCATATTGCTGTTCCACCATAATTAGTATTATTCACAAATAATTAATCGTTCATCTTGTTTAGGGGAACAATGGGCTCTTCTAACCACAGAGCATTTCGGGATAAAGGTATTGGTGGGAGAGCACCATACTTACTGGTGAGAAATTGTGTCACTAACTTGAACACCTTAAATGTTTTGAGTTTTTTCACAATAACGCCGTTCTTTATGAACGAAATCTTGCGTGAACAAAATTTCTTGGCACTGGAACCATATTTTACAGTTTAGCGTTTCAATGTAAATAACTCCATGAAATTCATTGTACCTAAGAAAATCATAACACTGGCTTGTACATGAAGTACTTATGTATTAATTTTGTTAAATAATCGCAGCCCTTCTTTGGCTTGTTTGGCTACGGTGGAACTATCGCATCAATGCATCTTGGAAGGTTTCCACTCATCACATAATGTATATAAAATTGTATTTCTTTAAGTGTTGATGCATTGTTAATTGTAATACAATAGAATGGCTATCGTTTCTTCGAAAACTAAGGAATCGAGGAAAGTTTTTACCTTGAACCTTTCAAGGGAGGCATTGCTGAAGAAACCTTCATCAAATAATTCCAAAACCTCCTGGAAGGTATTTTGTTTCCATCTATTTTTTCTATTTTTGCCACTTAGCTTGCTGTATCTACAAAGTAGCTCAGATCAGTAACGTCAATTGCAGACTGCTGGAGGCGTCAGGGATCCAACTGAAGAGGAGATCTTGTTGTCACCTCATCAAAGCTTTACCCAGGTAGCTGCATTGCACTTTAAACCGCTTTTAAACTAGTCTTCAACAGCTTTCCTGGTAAATAATATGAAATAAAGGATTGTAAAAAGCAGAATGCAAACATTTTGGCTTCATTAAACATGTTCGTTCCTTACATTATGTACCCAGCTGATTGGATATGACTAATCAATTAATCAGCTATGCAGATTTTTGACTCTTCAGCTGCTAGATATTATAATGACATGTTACGTGTTACAGCATGTTAATTCTAGTTCTTACAACATGCATTTGAGATTCCACAATAAACAATTTTAATGAATGGTTCGATTTTTAGAGAAGTCAAATACTGTCAAGAGCAGTTGGAGGATTCTGCTTTTTTAATCATTCGTCGATTATTCATATCTTCTCAAAATGTTCATTTTGTGGCCCATTTGTACCACTGTTTTCCACACAGTTAAAAAAAATGACTTGCATTAAAACTTTGTGTAGTTTGGTAATATGTCTGGTTAACTCGTGTTCCCCTAAAAAGGAAAAACTGGCCAAGTTGTTATAAGTTCTACTGTGTAAAGTAAATGGATAATTCTTTTTGAATTCCTTCATGTGAATCTTTCTTCCTTTCTGAACTGTGAAATCATGTTCTTATTATCCTTCACAGGTGGAGATATCGGGATTGAAAAGACACTTGGAACAAGATAAACTTCACGGTTTTTTGAAGGACATCTATTTTCCGTATATACAGGTTCTAATTTGAACTTAATCTCTTGCTGAATAAATTAGTCAGTTACCTTTTGTGGAATGCTTCGTTTCGAAAGTCAGATCGTCCTGATTGTTGTTTCAGTTGATCCCAATGTAGTTTTACTAATGCTATTTTCATTTCAATTTACCCAGTATGACGAGGATAACAAATCAATGAATACAAGGAACCCAGTTGAATTTGAGGTCTGTCTGGAATTCCCTATCAGTATTATGATTCTTAATAGGAGGCCTCTGTTTATTAGATACTTATGGCACTGGACATATTCCTAGTTTCTCTGTTCCATGTTTTCCTTTTTATTGACATTTTCAGTTAATGATATGTCATTTATTAAATGCTGGTTTATTCTATATACATTAGGTTAACAGATGTTTCTAATGAACATGTTAGTACAGCGTCATTGTTTTCCTAATATTTTCCAATTTTTGTCTCAATGGATTAATATGTGAGTTTAAAATGCCATTCCGTTGATAGTTTTTTCCTAATGTTTGCACCTCTTATTTGTTTTGTTATGATAATTTCTTTCAGGTGAACGGATTAAATTTAGCAGAGATACAAGAAGGTGAAGTCACAATTACTAATTTGCACTCTTCCAATGGTCCCGATTTCATCTTGCAATTAAAGCTTTCACAAACAACTTCAGGTAATGAATGCTTTCACATTGAAATTTCAACATAATGTTTTCATTTCTCATGTAATTTGTTTTATGATGCATCCTCAGCTTCTTGTCAAGCTCATGCACGATTGAAATGTGTATACTTTCCAATTATAAAGGTAATAGAAATCAGTAATGAACCATTAACATGTCGGAACGTGTTTGTACTAACTTTATTTGTTCGTTTCAGGGGAAAGAGTCTATTAATATTATTTTAGAGAAGTTAAGGAATGATGGCTATGAAACAAAAGAGGACTTCGACAATTTCTCTCGCGTATCAGTTCGTCGACTGGGACGTTTACTCCCAGATGCTAGATGGGTACACTGCTAGAAACTCACCCTGAAGTTGCCATGAATTATGATGTGCTATTTGTGATTATTTTAAGTCTGTCAATCCTACATCTAGGGCACTTAGATCCTAAGGACACCAGGCAGATGTAGGATATGATAGATCAGATAGCATTGTCTATTCTTTATGATATTTAGTAGGGCTCTTATCTTGCCTCTAAGAGTTAGGAATAGTTATTTGAAATGGGGCCTATAAAACGTTCTCATACACTATTATTCAAAATCAAGCAAGTCTGATAATTCAGGCTTCTCCCAATGATTAACCACATTACTTTCTAGTCTATTCTCCTGCAAAACAGTTGGCACTTGGCACTGCTCGGTTACCCTCATAGTGGGAATTCATGCTTTTAAATAATCACTATTTAAAGAGAAATTCTGTGATAAGCACACCAGATGAAGTTTCATGCTCTGGCAAAATTACTATTTAGAGGAAACTCTGGTAAACACAATGGAAGTCTCGTGTTTTTTCCTATTGGACTCTATACACTGAATACATTTTATTAATATATAATGGTTTATGTTGACTTTCACTCGGTTGACAGTATATGCTGTTGCATATTATTTCAGCAGACTGATACCCGTTTTGGTGCAGTGAACCATCTTTATTATTCACAATTACATTACTGTTGTGCACATATTTGCTTAATTTAGACATAAGACACTCCTAGAGAGTTTTTTTTATTTGATTGCACATTTGTCTTATTCCTCAACCATTTTATTGAATCATCATTTCTTTCACTGCAGGGTCCGCTTCCGTTTATGGAACCTAAATACAGAAAAGGCCAAAAGGCTGAGTTCTTCAAGCGATGTTGTAAGAGGGTGAAATGCTTTGTAGGTAAGTCTTTTAGGATAATACTTTTCCTAATTATCAGATAAAAAGTTGCTAAGGGTCTGCCAGGTTTAGCCCAATAATCATGAAGGATTTTTGGATAATCACCATTTTGCGCAGAGTTAAAACTTGATTTTTTTTTTCATATACTTGACGCTTGAGGTATTGTCTAACCATGCAAACACAATGTATTGGTAGCAGAAGGCATATGTCATAGGGCTTCTACGTGGTAGTACCAAATGTTAGTATTCACTCAGAGCGAAAAAACCCACCATGCAGAAAAGACTGGACATCATGGGTTAAAGAAATTTAGAGCATCCAAGATGTGGGAGAATGCGGGGGAGAATCTTGGCTAAGGAGGGAGTGAGAAAACAGAGCGAGGGAGGGGAAGTGTTTCATGAACCCACTTAGAATTAGAAATACAATAACGATTGTTTTTCTTAAATCTTACATTGTCTTTTTTTTTATGAACGATCTTACATTGTTTTGTGACATTTATTAATAACCCATGTGATCCAAAGCACTAGCTAATTCCATTTTCAGTTGTTTGAACCATTTATTTCTTTTGACTATATATCTTTTTGCAGAAACGGATGCAGGTTTTTATCCAACTCTTTCAAAGGTAAACCGTCAAAAAACATTTCCTGAATTTCTATGTGTTTTGTACTGAAGATCTGCTATGTTAGATTGAGTCCACTCGTTCTTTTCTTTATTTCTTACATTTACTGTTTGTTAGCCTACCCCAACTTGCTTGGGATAAAAAGGCTTTGTTGTTGTTGTTGTGTTACATTAACTTTTTTTTATACATCCACATGGTTTTGAACCTCTCACGGCATTGGTGGCCAATTGCTAGATATTCCGTTCCAATAAGAGGTAACTAACTGCTATGAGTCATACAAACAAGAAATACATCTAAACGAGTTCCTCATGCGCATAGCAAGCTCGCAATGTCTACATTAGGGACCTGGAGTCACAGAACAGTAGCCTGACAAACAGTTAGTTCAGTCTGATTCAGGTGCCACTTCTGGTGCCTAATAATAAAAAATATAACCCCTATTGATTGCGAGTTCATAAAGTAAATGTGCATCCCACTAAATGCTGGGTACAATGAGGATAAAGAACTCCAAAAAGAAAAACTTATTCTTGTTCTAGGAACTTGAAGGTGTATGAAGTCTCCATTCAACTCTTGCAAATGAGTGATAGAGACTCCATTTCACTTAGGTTGATTTAATTTAGAGACAGACCTAAGTCGACGTGTTGAGGCATCCTCTGAAGCACTTAGATCATAATTCAATAATTAATTAGAGCAGATGGAACCCTTTTATTATGTTTCCATAACTTGTATATGCTTTTTGTTGAGTTAATCAATTGAATTGTCCACTTAACTTGCAGACTGATTTGGCACAACATAATCCTTTTACGAAGGCACTTCGTTGTTTGGGTAGCAGTTATATTGACAATAGCTCAGGTTTTGATTTTCTTCCACCGTAATTTAGTGCTCCATATGTTTTCTACAATTGGTGTTGAGTTTAAATCTTTGTTTTTCCAGCTAGGGAGGTTAAAGTTGAAGTATGTGATAAGAATGGAAAGTTACTAAGTAACAACCAGTTGGAGAAACAGTACTATGATTGGATCAAGAAAATGCATGAAAAGTATGATGTGGAAATGGATGGCGGTAATGACGAACCAACATTTATTATCAATCCAAGCTGCAAGGAACGACTTGGAATATCCAAAAACGGTGAGAAATTACAGATGTCATGCTTTGTGCTTAACATTCCATGCTTTGCTAATTTAATTTACAAAGCATGCAATTCTGTTAGTATCACTGATTTATTTTCTTCTGTTCATACCCTGTAGTCGAGGTTATTAGAGTTCACACCTCAATTAGCAGAAAAGGAAAAACTTGGAAGCGAGGGGATCGTCTGAAAATCTTTTCTGGGGCATTTGGGCAGACGAAAAGTAAATTTTGTTCAATGAAAAACAATTTCTATGGCACGTTGGAGTACATTGTTGTTGAAGGACTTGAAGAAGATGTTTGTGGTGAGTACACCTCATGTGTTCTTAAAAATTTGTTGTCTGATTTTGGCGAGGTTGATGTATCTATTTCTAATGTTGAGCTGTCTTATTCACAGGTGAAGCCAGCCTAATATGCAGGTAATGTTTCTCCCATTTTTAAGTAGAGATTTGCATACTTTTCTATTTGGAAGGTGAAATTTTGCAAACTTTCCAGACCTATGGATTGTGCTGATAGCCAAGGTTGCGTGCTTGATGAATCCGAAGGTTATCCTAAGATCAGTCTCCAGGAATCTGTCTCGTTTCCTGTCAGCATAATAGATGATAAAAAGGTACGGATTCATACAGTTTGTGTAAAATTTGTTTGGGTGTGACATTTCTTATTTGCGACACTTGCAGTGTGAAATAATAGATGATGATTTCTGGAACCAAACGCTGAAAAGGAAAAAGGAGAAGGCTCCTGCATGGATTGAAGTTATCAGGAACTTGGAAGGAAATGCTCATGGAATTGGAGGGGTTAGTAATTCAATAGGCTTGCACTTTTATGTTACATCATTGTGACATCCTCTCGGATACATATCTTACTTGTTGAAATTGTGTGTGCTTTTGTGCACACATTTGTTGCTTCTGCATATATCTGTTATTTTGATAGGATATACCATTTGAAGGTGCCGTAGTAGCTGGTTATCAACCTCCACACGACATCATAGCTGTTATGCGACCAGGAAACTTTACTACTCGCTCCACTGGCCTTGAACAGAAGTATATTGTGAAGGATGATGAGCTGGAGATGGTAATGGAGATTTTGACGAGAAGTAAAGACTGTCCTGCAGAACTTATTGATAGAAGGGTCAATAAACCATCATTCCATAATGGGTTAAATGGACTCTATATATTTCCGTTGAGAGAGGCTTCACGTATCTTTACCAGATCTGGTGTTTACGTGTTTAGTTTCTCAGTGGTAAGTATACTAGCGTTTCTATTTGGATTAACAGATAGAATTTGTCCTCTGGTCTAATGTTGTGTGTTGAAATGTTTGTAGAGGTGCAGAGACTCAAGTGTCATTCGGCATGAGACAACTATAACAGTTCAACCTGACCTGAACTCTAGAAGTTGTCAAATTTTCAGTGTCGGTGATCGTTCTGTAAATAGTACTCCTGTGGATATTAGGTTAGTTCCTAGCATATTTGTATTTGAATGTTCACAGGCATGTGATTTCTTGCTTTTTGACTTGTGAAACATGGCAAACATATCAGACGTTTTACACTTTTATTATCAGGAATCAGGGACAAAAATTATCTTTTCTCTTGTTGATTGGATCAATATGGTTTAATAAGCATCCTAACCTGTTCTCTTGTAAAGTACTAACAGTTATTCAGATTGCCTTTCACCTGGTGTGCTTTTAAAAAATAAAATGTTTTCAGGTACACTTGATAGTTCTGAAATGTTACAATTGCCCATTTTTATTTATACAAGGTTCTAAGTGCTATTTAAGTTTCGAAAAAATAATTCTCTTGTAGACTTGTACCCTGCTAAAATTATTCATATTAGTTAGATATTCAATCTCATATAAGGATGCATTGGGTTGCTCTCAGCACTGTACCTTAAAGTTCTGTGAATAAGCATGTTATCTTTCCTTGTGTTTTGAGGGAAATAATAATCAAAAACCCTACTAGAATAAATACCATAAATCAAAAATTCAACAATAAAAAAATATACCTGATCTGACTACTAGAGAAAACATGGAAAAGAGCGACGAAATCTGGAATGCAGAAATTTGAAATTCTCTGTGATGTATGGTTGCAAAATGTTCAATTGTTCATGAATCAAACATTAGCAGCTTGGTCATCCTCATAAATCCATGGAAAACTTATACTTGGAAGCTTAAATTCGTTCTGCCATCTTAATATAGCCACTCAGATCGCCCTTTGAGGTCATTCTCGTTTATGAACTTTCCCCATCTATGTCTTTTATGGGAACATTCTTCCACATTTTAATGATGTCCTCCTGCATCAGGGAACACAAAATAGAATATTGATTTTTAGATTGGGTGACTGGTCGATGCCTAGTACCCTGCCATACTGAGGGTGTATTTGTTTGGGCTGTGGCTTTTCCATAAGCGCATTTTTTCCCAATCACCGGCTTGCCTTATGAGTGTGGTTTTTGTTGTCCTTTGAATTTTATGGGATTACTTGGCCTTCCTTACAGACCTCTCATACTGTATCTATACCGCCAATATTGCAATACCATGGTGTTCTGCACAAAACATTGTTATTTTTGTTGTTCATGTATGTCAGATCATTTTGAACCACACATAGTTCTCCGCAAAACTTTGTTATAGTTGTTCTGTGTAGAGTTATTCTTTAATCTCTACCTTTTCAGTTACTTTAGAATTTAAAATTACAGGATTGGATGGCCAGTTCGATGTCTTTCTGTTAAAAGTGTCGACACGCATGGAAACAGAATCCCTTTCCTTGGTACATCTAGTGTTATTATAACCATACTTCATGGTGATGATGTTATTGCGCACGTTGATGGAGCTAAAGTGAAACTCTCATCAGATTCATTAACGCTGAATATCATGGTACGCCATATTCACTATGGTTTTGCAGTACTGAATGTGACTTGATGAATTTTACATCACCATTTTACCTCTGTGCTGTCATGCTGTGCATGAAGGAATTTCTGGTTAAAACCAGCAAACTGGACGTACTAAGGCCAGTATATGAAGCACAATTGAAGATATCTTCGTATGATAATGAGTTCTCTGCTATATGTCCATGCAAAGGTTTAAACAGTATGCTCTTATTTTATCTCTTGCATTCATATACTGTAGCTTAATATTTTAAATAATCCTTATTAGTTGTTTGTGAGGGATTTTTCTGATCATTCAAGTATTGTCTTATTCAAGTATTACTGTAGCTTAATATTTTAAATAACCCTTATTAGTTAATATATTTCCATGCAGTCAAACCAGGCCATCCATCAACCATTAAGTTGGACTTGTCCCTTTGCTCTGAAGAGAGTGTAATTCCTGGACAAGTGATTGATAATGCTCTTCTGGAGGTACTACATTATGATCCTGCATATACATCTCCAATTACCCAACCATCAATAGTTAATTAATTGTCATAGTTGACAAGTAAGGGCCCAGCATAGCTATTTTGAAACATTGTGAACCATCAGAACTTGACGATTATTCAAAGCTGGCAACTGCCTAGTTCAATAAAAATGCAATTCCTGTTGACACCTAAAGCTATTAATATTAATTATTAAACTCTGCAATATGTATGGTTTACATATGAAATTGCAGATTGCATATATAAAATGTAGAATTTCATTCTGTTTCAGTAGGTCTTCACATGCTGGTTGTTGATATTACAAAACACCATGTCAACTGACAGGTGTTCGATCACTGTGGTAATCACGTTGAAGAAGGAATCGAACTTAATGTCCATGTTGATGGATTCAGCTTTCTAGATAAACTTGGCCCTGTTCGGAAGGTAAATCTTTGCATAGATTTATGGTAATCCATGTATCCCGTGCATTGCAACAGGGTTGGATAGTGTTACTCATATTTGTGTGTGGTTCCATTACATATCTTGTATAATAGGAAATGTGTTCATAAAGAGGGTTTTCCTTAATGGACTCATCAACTGGACTGGCGGTTTATTGGATATTCTCCCATTAACAAACGAGCATAATTTGCTCTGCTTGTTTAAAATACAAATATTGAAAATTGTTCAGTGGAAGTTATTTTCTTGGATGAAACATGAGAACGCGTGATTGATGACATGTGATGTGTTGTTTGAGAACAGTTACATTAGAGACTTTTCTAGCTCACGTTTTGCCAACATATAAGCTGTAGCCACAGTAGTGATTTGCCATACTGTATTTACCTCAACAAAAAAGAAGTAAACTGTAGAATATATTTTGCAGGTAAATGGTGAAGGGTTTATCAATCTTTGTGGAGCACTTACAGTTGTGGGTAGCTTTGGTTCGCAAGGTATGTTATGGGAAATTAATTGGTGACTACATTTTCTTGTATTATTCAACCATTTATACTTATTTTTCATTCTATTTATTGTGCCTATGCTGTGCAGCTTGTATGACAATTTCTCACAATGAGAAGAAGATTTTCTCCAACATATTTCAAATAGCCATGAGGGAGCTGAAAGCAGTTGTAAGATATTGTTTCTGCGAGTACCTACTTTTGAGGCTTAATTTTTAATTAGTTATTTTGGTCTCAGTGTTTATTTTTATTTGACAGTTTCCAGAATGTTGTCCTGCTGGATCCGTTTTGGAGAATATCGTATTTATGGTTTCTGATAGTGATGGCCTGGTTGATGAGTCCATAGACGGACCTCTTCATACACTGAAAATCATATCGGATGGGTTACCTTTACTGGAGGGAGCACAATATGCCATTGAGCATGGAAAGTGTGTTGTGTCACATGTGCAGCTTCCTAACAAACCAGGAACAGTCACTATTCTGGCTTGTCACACACATTATCCTGATCTTCAAACAACAATTCAGGTGCCAACTTTTTAGACTATATCTGGCATCTTTTATATCTTGTTTAAGATATAGTACTTACTTTTACTTTTCTTCCCCCCACCCCCATTTGCAGCTTCAACTTAGTTCTGTTGATTTGGCTTTGATGAGCTTAACGGATGAACATGAACCTATTTTGAGCCATCCAATTTCATTTATAGCCAATTCAGATATTTTCCCTCCGAGTCCACCTAGCCATATTGTCACATACATACAAGGTGTTGTTGAGGTAAGAAATTGAGATTCTCAGAGGTGGACTCTACACACTATCATATGTTTCACTTAGAGCTGGTGAAGGTATCTGATAGAAATTCTTGTAAGACTGATAAGCTTACAAGAAAAATTCATAAGAAAACAGAAACAGGCAATCACCTCTTGTTTTGTGACTTCTGCAGAAAACATCTAATGAAATACAGGATACCTGTTCGAAGATTGGTTCTACTGAAAAAGCTCTTAAAACTCTTTATTCTCGCAAGGAATCATTGGAGGAAGAACTTTCCACCCTAAAAGGTGATTTTCTATAGCCTCTTGTTGTAACTTCCATCGAGTGCGTGTCCATTTTTCTGCTGTGAAAAGTTCCTATCTTCAATGAGCTCAAATGACAGGTATTCTGCTTTTTTCATTAAAGGAGAATTGTTTTCATTTCTCTTCTTGGCTTCTAGCCCTTCGACCTATATAAGTACCTATTGCCATACCGTCAACTCTTTATTACATTCAGTCCTTGAGCTTGGTCTCAGTCTACATGGTCTATACTGTGTTTTATGGAGTCTTCTGTCTTCACTATGCTAATTACAATTGTCTTTTAATTTGCTGATTTGTGTAACATCAATTTTGTTTAACCAGATGAGATTGGTTCTAAAGTTGGATCTTTTGTTGATGCAAAGGAGTTAATTCGCCATAAAATTATGGAAACAATGGGTACTGCTGCTTATGTTCTATGCTCTAGTGAACGTTTTATGCATGATGTCATTGGCATTGTTGCTCTTCTTGGAACTGTCGCAGACAACAAAATTAGCAGGTGCAATTTTTTCATATATGAAAAACAGTTTGTACCTTTATTTGTTTACACCATACTATATGTGGATCTTTGGAACTTTTGTAAAATAATCAGCATTTTATTTGCATGGATCTTTGTATATTTATTTTATAGGATGCTTGGTACATATCTTGGAAAAGATGGCATGCTTGCAGTAGTTTGCAAGACACTGGATGCCGCTAATTGCATCGAGAAATACAAAACTAATGGAACTGTTGATCTTGGCTTTGGTATTCACCATGAAGCAGCTTCTTTAGGAGCTCCCATAAAGAGAAGATTTCCTATCATTTGCTTAGATGCTATAGAGTAAGACTTGCTTTTCTACTTATAACCTTGTTTCCATGGATGCCCTGTCTCAGTATTGATTTGTTTTTAGGCCTAGTAACATGAAACCTTATGTGTAGGCCTACTCATGCTAATTGTGTAGCATATTTTCTCTAATAAATCATCAGGTGCAACATTTCCATAAGTGAAATAATCTTTTTTCAACAAAAAAAAAATCCAACACCTCAAAGTTTGTTGAAAAGATCTATTCAACACTTTCAGTGAACCTAATTCTGAGAAGGCAGCCCTTCTAGCTCTGGACAATGCTTCTTCTCTTACCCCTGTTTTTCGTTTGGTTCTTTTGTCTCTGTTCATAAGAAAAATATTCAATCACATACACTAAAACTTTTATTCACTTCCTTACATACTGGTTGTGTTGAACTAAGTGTTTAGCTTGATATGCAAACAGACTCCTCATACAATGAAGAAATATATAAAAAGAAGTACATATACATCTACAATACTCACTGACCCTCGGTTGAATCTCCTAGGAAAATGGTTTCAATTCTTGCAAACTATCATATGGAGTTTATGCTTTAATGCTGACAAAATACTCTTTGGCAGGCCCTACAAAGGAGACCTTGTGTGGAACAGTCCACAAAAGGAACTAGCCCTGGCGTTACCTTTTCCAGATTCCAAGCAGCCGAACGGATATATAGGATTTGCTGTCAATATGATAAATCTTTCTGTTGAGGATTTGAGCATAACTACAAGTGGATATGGACTCCGTGAAACCTTATTCTATAGTCTGTTTGGAGAGCTTCAAGTTTATGAAACACGAAACGATATGTTGCAAGCCATACCTTATTTGAAGGGTGGGGCTATATCACTGGATGGCGGTGTTATCAAAGGAAAAGGAAAAGGAAAACTACTTCTTGGTTATGGGTTAGTATTCTTATGCCTTTCGGTCCCAACTGCATTTTTTTTTGTTATCAAATTTCTACTTTATACCATTACTCAATATCATCTCACATCTCGAAACAAAATATCATTATGGATCGTTTTGTCCTTTCTCAGTGAACCAAAGATAACATTTCCTGTTGTCACCCCCTCGCCTGACACTCTGGATGTGTCAGATGCTCCTCGTGGTATGGTCAACACAATAAGGCAGATTGATGCCAAAGAGAAACTTTTGGCAGAAATCAGAAAAACGATAACTAAAAAAGAAAAGGATCGTCAAGAACTTCTTGAAAAGCATGAAAAGAAGAAGCGCAAGTTCGATCAGATATCAGATGTGATACAGCCTTGTAGTGCTCTGCTTGATCAGTGCACGCCAGTTCAGGCACGAGAGAAGTGGACCTCGGTGCAAACTCCGCAGAAGTTCGATTGTAAGCAAGAACGTGATGACATGGATATGGGAACCTCCTCATCTTGTTAGCAGCGATAGGCCATAGACCTAGAGAACTTCTTATTCTGTTTTGAACCATTGTATATGGTGGTTGTTTTCTTCTGGTGTACATGGCAATGGTGAATGATGTTAACTACCTAATATTTAGTGGACTTATTTACTAGAATTTTGACATGTTTGAATTTCGCTGCATTTCAGTCATGTTCTCCATAGTTGTAATGTTTCCTGACTGAACCTGTAGAGCTGTTGGCCATTTTGGGGTAATTTCTATTAGATAGAGCTACTTACCTGTACTGGGATGTTCCCGTGCAACCACACAACAGTTCAGCATTTGCTAGATGCAGCTATGTGCCTATGTTCACATTGCGGCGGATAGCGCATTATCTGGAGCTTTGGGCGCACGTAGCTTAGCTAGTTTTCCAAAGAACTCCAATGGGAAAGAAGATCCAGGATTCCTAGCTAGTTGGCGGTCTGAGGAAAACAGCAGGTGAACTTAGGAGGAAGATTTCTCTGCACGTCATTGAGTTGGAAGAAACTTAACAGGTGAACTCGAATCTTCAATTTCTTCACCCGAAAAAAAAAACGAGGTTCAAAACAACAGAGGAACCACAAAACAAATATACCAAAGGAGACCTGATGAAAACAATTTCAGTGCGATCTCCAAACATCATAGGCAACGAAGAAATTTAAGAGTCAATTAACATAAAGAAACTAACACGACATCAGTCCTCTTGCTTGTTTTCTTCCTCCAGTGGTGGTAAGGCAGGAGGCCAAACCATCATGCAGGGAAAGGCGCGTAGGATATATGCTCATATGGATCGTCTTCATCTCATCATACACTCTCTCGGCCATGCTCTTCAAATGCACATGCATTAGAACCTCGCTTGTCTTCAGTCCCAAGAGCACGAACTCTGCGCCGTCGCTGACACCAACCACCAGAACATCGTCGCCACGATCGAACGCCTCACGCACGCGAACTTTATCATGGACAAGCGCCCAGCCAGAGCCGTCGGTCTCGTGGCGCCAGACGCTGAGCAGGTGCCCCTCGGCGTGGACGAGAAGCAGCCCTGAGCCGTTCTCTCCTCGCGAGAGCCTGAAGTTGTCCGCCGTCGTCGTGGTCACCGCGTCCGGCAGCGGGAGTACGGGAAGAAACCGCCCGGCGACGAGATGGAACCTGATAAGAAACTTGCAGCCCTTCTCCGCGACCAGGTAAACCTTGCCGTCGATGGGCCGCAGCATCTCCCGGATACCAGATACCGGTGCGGCAGGAAGCGCAGCTCCGCCATGATGTACTCGTGGACGTAGAAGCCGAGGAGGCGCTGCGGGTGAAGCTCGCAGAAGCGGCGGAGGAAGGCCGGGTCGGCGGCGTGGCGATACCATCGCTTGGAGACGAGGGCGGCGCGGACGAGGGTGGCGGGGAAGCCGAGGCGGAGCAGGATGTCGCCGAAGAGGTTTGCGAGT